>JARPRH010000900.1:543422-554895 GCA_031763665.1 Calameuta haemorrhoidalis
GCGGGACGTAGTTATGTTATGTATGTCTATCCTCCTCAAGGCGAGAGCTTAATACAGCTTGGAGCTTTGAGATGACTTTACAGTAGTGTGCCTATATAATATATAGATATACACGCGTGTATGTATATGTATATGTATATGTATATACATATATACATATATAACAGAATTTATGTTCAGACATATTGTATGGTATAACGTATACATATAGCTTTACTGTGATAGAATTCTGTAAATTTTACAAGCCAGACAGACGAGCTTGAAAAAGTTCGCTGTACAGTGTCAAAGTTCACAAAAATCCATTGACCTTTATTATCTATGTAATATTTAGTGATAACACGTAAATTAACTATTGTAGGATAATTATAAATCATGTCCTTTCGGTTAGACTTACTTCTAAACCATATTTTCCTAGACCAAAGCTTTTTTAAGCTCAGAACTTGTTTCGTACCATATAAGTACATATGTGATGAGTTTGAATAGTCACAGTTAAATGCCATGATTTTCTGAATACGACTTTTCGTTTGTTTCCTTTTGCAAAAAAAGCTTGAGCTTGCGTGACATTATTTTCTTTCTTTTTTATTTTTCACGCTGGATTCGCGAGTTTTACTCGATGCGGACGAGAGAGCCGCAAACACGCGATTTCTCAAAGCTTTTTTCTACGTACCATTGAGAACTTACAATAGTACGGTCAGAGCTTTTTCGGAGAACATCCCGACTATTTATTATCTTATCGCTAATAATTTTCAAGCGATATTCACTATTCAGAATTAATTTAATTCCGACTCGAGACGTATTTTTCGCGTATTCTAAAAAAAGGCACTCGCCAATTTTCAGTACAACTCCGTAACCAGCAGCGAGTTTACACCGTTTAGTGAAATACTTTTGAGCTGCAAAACGCCGGTGTATTATAGATATATTTATTTAGGTTACAAGCCTCCGCTTGGTACCGGAAGTAAATTTTGCCCATAAATTAATCCGCTCGGTGTTTCCGCTGCAGATGCCATAATTTAGGTAGTTTGATACAGATAGGCCTATGCTGTATATGTAGCATAGAGAGAGAGCTATACAGGTACATATTGAGAGAGCGAGCGACAGAGAGAGAGATAGGGGGGGGGGGGGGGGGACGCTTCACTATAAACGTGATGGAATTAGCGTCGCGACGTCCAAATTGTACAATAAATGGTTGACAGTCAGTAAATCCGAAGATGGTAGACGTCCCTCATCATCGATTCTTGTTATCAATCAATGCATATCCTTGAATAAAGATGCGTAAATATCCTGGGTATAATATCGCGGGAACCTCATCAAGAACCGAAGCTGTCCCGGATGAGTAATGGAAAATCGGGCTAATAATCGATAATCGGCTTTTTTTTTTTCTCTCCGAAAGTCCCTCGCAATAATTGATTACTCGAAAATGGAAATATTCATTTGTCTACTTAGATATTCAAACTAGCGCTTTAGCGTCGGGAATTATTCATGTCACGTAGTACGTATTTTATGCAGCATTGGCCGGGGGGGAGGAGAGGGGGAGGGGCTCCCTCATTCTACCGCTTCGCTATCAATCTGATAAAAATACTCGAGAGTGACGCGTATCTCGATTATTTTCGTTGAATCTTTTCTGCAATTGACGTACAGTACGTTTACGTGTAAAAATGCATTTTCTTTTCATCGGAAATCCTAACAACTGCAGCGTTTAGCACATCGCACGTGACTTTTCATAATATCCCTGAAAGTTATGCTAAATTGGTTATACGTTATGTATAGCAGCGCTAAACCACGTGCGTGCTTACTTTGTATGGTACTTTTGTACACAAAGCCACGTGCGACTTGCTCAGTGAATTAATTGCTTTCGATCTGTCAGAAAAAAGCATTTTTGACGTTTCCTCGCAGCTACTATACCTGCCTGTACACAGTTACGTACAAAGGCCAATTAACGTAGCTTATCTATCTACTTGGGTCTATCTGCTCTCTTCCCTTTTACCTAACCACGTACATCCACGTCTTTGTTAGCGTGGCTGTACTTATTTCTGTGCGCTGTACGAGTCAGGACTTTTAGTCTCGGCCCCTTCAACTAATTACACGTTTCGAGGACTTGCAGTCGGAGTAGCAACAACAACAGCAAAACAGGAGTCGTGTGTACAGTTAAAAAATGTTTTACATACGTACTGTAATGCCTATAATGAAGTTTATTTTTCCACTAACGAGACTTTTCGAAAGCTGAATATACTTGTACGAAATTTTGTTGTATAATAAAATTTTTTTTGACATTTCCACCTGGTTCTTTTTTTGCAAAAGGGCGAGGGGGGATCGCGATAAGGGAAATGGACAGAGAGAAATGTCACGGGCCTCCTCTTTGATATGGTCGTGTTCTAAGCCGATCTCATAAATAAATCAGTTTTAATTTCAATTATATCCTGATTCTGCGTAGTGGCTGACATTGATCCGCGAATTTGTCACGCGATTCCATGAACGCTCGTGCCATTTATTTTCGCACGTGATTACCTGGATAAATTCGCACGTTGCTATACACGTATCGTACTGGAAAATAATAATCGTCGAAATAGTTTTTAGGTATTTTTATACCCACCACTGTCACTAGGAATTCCATATTTCGTTGTGTGGTTGGTACTTTGATTAATTCTCTAGGACGCAATAACAACGTGAAAAATGTGACGTTTGACAGGTTGACATAAAGCAAGGTGGTTACGTATGATTTACTGAGAGATCATTAAAATCCTTTAAGTCGTTAATCTGATCGTAACTATCAGTACTGCCAACGTCATTATCTTAATGGATCGTATGGTAATTACACGTGAGGCAATTTCGTATCGTGCTAATCGTATGGGGCTGTCTGATAAACATAATACAGTCGATGTACGCCAGTATAGAAACAGCGTATTTGTCTGGACCAGAATTAAAAAAAAAACATGTATAAAATAGTACAAAGAAAATATTACGTTGTCAATGTACACTCGTGCAACCGGATTGCAATGTTGGTACCAATGGTTAAAGACGTACGTGTATTCGACCAATAATTAATTAAAATATTGATTTACCGTGACCTCGCGGGCTCCTCCAACCCTACCGGGATCCCAGAATCACGTGAATATTTCGTATAGCGCTGCTACCACGGACATATGGTAATAATGCAGTCTCTATTGGAATAATCATTCCTCCTGGCAAATTGTGGGCGAATGGTGTAAAAACATACAGATGCACTTTAACCCATCACTCGTTGAGTCATTACGTTGATATTTTCCTATTCTCTCGATTTCCCCTCTCTTTCTCTCTCTCGCTCTTTAATTTTTTTCTCTTTTTTACTCTTTCAACTATATTTTCACTGGATCAAGCCCGGCGTTAAAAATCACTGGAGGGGATTAGTAGTGGCGCGAAATTACATGGGAACTCGATCTCGGGGTCAAAGGTTTATGTATGGTGTAATCATTTTAGGTCATCAGGAATGTTTATTTCTTTTTTTTTTCTTTTCTTTTCTTTCTTCTACCTTTGAATAGGTTCATTATGTGGTGGCTTAATTGTCAATACTTGAATGCTTGCTTGTAATTTTCTACCATAGAATTGCTCGACGGCGTAACTCGTTTGCATAATTTTTTTTTCAGGGCACAGGTACTAAACTGTTTCAAATGCCAACCTTGAATCACGAAAATCATAAATTACACAGAATTCGTGTTATCTTGTATTCTGTGTTTTGTGGGAATTTTACAATTTATTTTACTGCGACATGGTCGTTTTTTGAGGGGTTATCGAAAATTAAAGGTGAATTTATAGTATAAAATATTGTGTTTTTCATACGTGTTAGAAAATTGTATGGAACTCATAGCTATACTTGTTAATTGTTCCACGTAACTTATCAGTTATCATGTGTGTAACGGAGGTCGGGAAAATACGCTTGCACTAGATATTTATGTGAGAATTAGTTGTTACGTTATTATGAGTTACCATGTGTCGCTTTGAGGTTATGATGTCACTCATCAGTGCTCTGAAGGTTGCTGCTAAAGGAGTTACAAAAAAGGGATCGAAAGTCAAATTTGAAAAAAAAATAATAAATGGGTCTTTCGCGTCTCTGTCGCGTAACAGCAATGAATTGTAAAAATGAATGTACGTTTCGATGTGCTGCCGTAAATATCCATTGCCACTGATGTCATTTTATCAAGCAATTAATTATTTTAAACGTAACGCGTGGAAACAACGCATCGCTGTTTAATACTCGTAGTCTGACTAGCATTACGAATGATACATGTACATACGTATATGCGTACAGGGTGCTGCATAAATTTTTTAAATTATAAAATGAAATTACGCAAGTTTCTCTCGACGATTGTAATTGTAATAGATATTCTGTGATTTTTACAAAATTTAATCAATTTTAGATAAAAATTTTTGAAAATTTCATTCGTTTCTCCTTACACGTTTGCCCATTGAATTTTGTCTTATGACGGCTGATCTATTAACTTTTTTCAATAATTGCACATCGATAATCCTTAATAAATGCACGTCTATTATATTTATTACTCGAATGAAAATACTCTGATAAATCCGATTTTTCCATATCAATCACGACAATTACGTCACATTTTTATCCGATCAGTCAATTAATTTTGAATGTCAATCAATCAATTCTCCGTATTCAAATCCGTATCTTGCATCGACATAAATGAAATGATACAAGAATCCATGTCGATAAAAATTTTACATATCAAATTATTATCTCACTAAAATCTCAAACAGCCTCTAATTCTGCATCAGCACAGTCAACTCCGTCTTGACTCTCGTTGCTTTTCTATAATTCACTCGACCGATTCTAAGCGCAAGAAAAAAAAGCCAAAGCCGCTCATAGCCCGTGCAAATTTAAAACCGCGAATCGATATCGCCAACAGGCACTGTATACCTATATCTATACGCAATTCATACAGTTAACGAGAATGGCTGCAGAAACGTGCGTAGTGTTCGCGTAGCACGACGCAACGTCGAGAGCACGTAATATTGCATACCGGAATTCTCTACCACCAAAAGAGAGAATATTGCTTGGTACTTTTCGCACGTCCTCAAAAATTACCAGAAAATTTCTCAATCGAGAATTGGCGCATTGTTCCCAATGCTGAATCTGCATGTACTCCTCGCACTGAACGAATCTATACGGCATACGAATAATGCCGGTAATGGCATAGCCTTTGAGAGATTATAAAATTGCAAATTCCACCACCCTTAAATTTTCATCCCCCTACTTCGCAATTTATAAAACCCTTATTTTTCAACATTAAAAAATTACGAAAATTTCTTTTATATTCCAAAAATCCCCCATCCCTCACGCTGATTAACATAAACATACCGGTCCATTAGAAAAAAAAGGTGAATCGATCCCTCTGATCTTACGATAATCGAGTCCCACGAGATAACTGATACGACTGTAACAGCTGTTATTACGTATGGTCCATGAATGACGTGTGCACTTCCATAAGCAAGATGCAGGAATGCCAACGCTGAATAGGCTGAATTAATGGTAGTAACGTTCAAGGCAATAACGTGCTTCTATCTGGAGCGAGTAGCGGGATGCTGCAGCCAGCAACTTGCTACTGGACCAAAGGTCCACCATGTGACTCGCCACGATTCTGCTCTACATAAGCTTAATTGCATTGCTCGTCATTTCCCACTAGAAACGACCAAAGCTTCGCTATCGTCACGCACTGCGCCCGACCGCTGTTCAAACTGGTCCAGGCAGTCGTGCAGATCGCACTGCTGTCTATGACTATAGTCTTATCAGTTACAGGCTATATGTCAGTATCGATTAAAACACTAGTCATTACGAACCATAACAACGGTACGTACATAATACCAAACTAGGATCAACTATAACGCACCGTCAATTATAGTATCAAATTAGTGTCCATTATAGTAGAATTTACTATCAATCATTCCCATTATGCATAGTAGGCCATCAAACGTGCATTCGGTACGGAATATGATTATCAGCGAAATTTTACTATCATGCCCAAGTGCCGTATCCGCTGTACCCGGACTATAGTCAATATTATCCTAAAGCCGCGTTCAGGGATCGCAGCGACGGAAAGGAAGCATATTCAATATGCCAGTAGGAAATGCCCATGGGTGACAGAGGAAAGCGTAAAAACGTACCGGGTAATCCGTTATGGCACGCAGCCGACATTTTGCTCCTCCCGTGGGAAATGAAATAGAGCGCCGCCGTTAATTAGAATATTCAATATAACGTTTGGTGGGGGGACAGGGGGGGCGAAGAGGGGTGGCGGGGGAGGAGGCGCGGCCATATAAACGACCCTCTGCCTAACGCTTATACAAGGGTTGCGTTAACGGGCATTATTTATCAAAGGACAACAGTTCTAAAAGATTTTTCTTTTTCTTTTTTTTCTTTTGACAACAATTTCTCTCACCCTGTATAAAAGCTTTTCTTAATATGTCTTATGGTCACTGGGTATTAATCTAAGACCGTTCACTATAGTATTTTACGGATCCTTACCTTTGACCTAGTTTTTATCTCCTTTTGACCCTTTTATATTTTATTCTTTATCCACCCCTCTTTTTCTTACCTCCTCCCCCCTAACTTCCTGTAATTCTCCGGACCCCAGCATCCTTGTCTTTGCTTTTCATCTTTTCTTTTTTTTTTCACCAAACAACACTCTAACCTCCCTTGACTTCTTTAAGGGCTATGGATCCTTTTCAATGCAGAAACTCTCCTTTGATATATCCCCTCTTTCGCTACCCCCCCCCCCCCTCCTCCTCTCCGCCTTGCGTTAAAGCCGAACGAAATGGAGGAGGGAGTAATCATCTTGTAACGCGGGATTAAAATCCTATTGACAATTATCTAATTCAAAGGTGATTATAGATCGTTGCTATCGTAACGCTTTTGTGGAATCGACCTCGTGTGAATTCGCCTTAACTATTTTAGGACGCGTTTCTTTTCTCTCTCGTTCTTTTGGCTCGTGTGAATTATTCATAAGGACGGGGAGGTTAGGACTGTTAACTTCAAGCCGGTACATTGTGATGCTGCCTTAAATCTCGCAGCTTGTAGTCCTCTGTAACACGGCGTGTATACATATATACATTATTATGAAATAAAGTTTAATTTTGATAAGAGCGATAAATAAATTCCCTAGGCAGTTGCCGGTTGGTGAGGCCGGATTATAAATTAAAAAAATTGTACAAACATTACGTCGTTTTAACGCTTTGATTTTACCTAATAGTTAAAAAAAAATTACTTAATAATATTGTTCGTTGGAAATTAACATTACGAGCTGCATTGTTGTCGCATTTTCAAAATCAAAAATAAAGATCTTTGTTCCGCTTCATTCCAGGAAACTGCGATAACCATAAGCTGCATAAGTACCCACGTACTTTTTTAAGTCGCGATATTGAAATTTACGGCACGTTTCTATTAATTTAAAGCTCGACGCAAGTTTCAACTCTCAACTAACAACAATGCATATTTTGTCCGCGTCGCTGTGAACGGGCTTTGGCATTATGCTATTTGCTCTCTTGTTACGAACAAACTCGGTTTCGCGTGAGCGGACGCGAATTAACTTCTACGACCGTGTGCGCAATTACCGATGACATCGTAAATTTCGTATCGGCATGTGTGCATACATGGGTGCCGGTGCCTTCTTCAGGTTGATAATAAAATCGATAGCGCGTAAGATTCTTGGAAATTGCTTGCCGATGAAGGACCCTTGACGATCAGTCAATCCTTATATGTATATAAGGATACATATATGTATGTATATACTACGTGGCCAACAAGTACAATTAATCGAGTGACAACGAAAAAAAAAAATGGTAAAGAGATACAATTTCTATACAGGGTGTCCTCATTAAAATTGATCTCTATTCTCCCTTTTCAGGAATTCCCTTTATTCTCTTTTTTTTTCTCGTCAGGTAATCGCTTTTTACCGATTTAAGCCGGGCTATTTGCGCCACTGTACAAATTCACGTGTCGACGGTGACGCGTCACATTGACGATTTTACGATCGATCGAAAATCGATATTCAGAACGTACAGAAGCAAAGGAAACGTAGTTACGAAGTCTAGCCTTGCGGGAATAGAAGTTCCAATAAAAGTGTCGACCCTGTACGCAATTTCCGGTAAACGATGTAAACGGAGAGTGGCTGACTAAAGGAACGTGTGAGAATGGCCAGGAGCGTGAGGAAGGGTTGAGTGATACGGGTGATAAGGGGGAGATAGACGGGAGGGGGTGGGTTACTGCAGTATCCGGAGAAGCAACAATTACAAGCCACGTTGCGTAACCTTAGTGCAATGAGAGCTCGTAATTTGTAGGGGCGCTCTAACGAGACGATTTCATGGTAATCTCGTATATTGGTCCAGAGGACCAAAAGAGGATAGTTTGGTAAGCGATGCTGGGTACAGCCAAATGTGAGGGTCAGGTTAGTAAAAGGAGAAAGTGGTCAAGTTGATTGCGTAAAAAGAAAAAGAAAAAGAGAGAAAGGAAATAAAAGTGTCGAGCGAAGATAAAGAGGGAGACGTGTATGGTGACAAAGGAAAAATCTTTAAGAGAGCAATTCACTTCACTCGTCGCAGCATCCTCTGGGCTCCTTGAGAAATGCTTGAGAAATACTTGGAAAGTGGTTAAGGAAACTTGATAAGGAGATAGACGAGATAATATAAAGTGTGTATATAGCGATATCGTATATGTATAACCAAATACAGTTAGCTAGATTACATATTGGCTAAGGGGCTCCCCGATCGTTGTATGTACCATGGTACTGCGCCGAGGCGTCGGGACGCCGAAGGGATGCGTCGTTTATACGAGTAGCTAATATCTTGGCTAACTAAATATTACGGCAGACCCTACCGCTCATTTCGTATTCTACGGGAATAATTTTATTTGAAGCCATTAAACTATGACGCGAAGCGTCGCTCTCCTCCGGACAAGTGGAAACCGAGACGTTAATGCCCACTTCCGTCGCGACGCCGTAGCGTCCTTCTCATCGTTTCATCGTTTTATTATTTTATTCCTCCCCTGCTACTGTAACTTCTATAATTTCGTCCTTTTAACCAGCCTGTACCTCTCTCCTCTTGTTATATCCTTATCCGTTTTATTCAGGACGCAGTCATTAAATACAGCCTCCTGGAGTTATCCTAAATTAGCATGTGAGACTTAGGCACGCGTAATTCCCCGTAAGAGCATTATTGCTCAAATTAGTAGAAACGGTTTGAAGCGAGTCGGACAAAATTTTCACGCGAACCCGTAACCCGGGTGATTTATGATAAGGGTAATCGGGTCTTAAGTAGAATAGAGAATTAGAGAGTTATTAATAACCTATGACAAAAATTCGATATATCATCGAACGAATTCGATAAGTTAAACTTCAGCGTGTCATTGAAAGACGTCAGATTTATTCTGGTGACCGATCGTTATAGACCTACGTACAGATAAAGTGATACGACTCTTAGCCTTCGGTAACAGCACTCGAATGATCAATAGCTTTTCTCTTGAGTTTTACTTTTTTTTCTCTATTTCTATTTTCCTTTCTTTTCTTTCTTTTCTTCTCTTTATTCCGTTCCACTTCCCTCTTCTTTCTCTCGAACAGTATCAGGACCTGCGGGCATGCCTGCGGCCTTTTGACTAGTTCGAGATCTTTTATCAGACTGTACTATCGGTTGGTATATTTTCTATTGGCTATCTGTTCCCTATCGGTATTATCACTTTCAGATGAAATCTCTTGTCAATGCTTGACGAACGATATCGGGCGAGCCTTTCAGTGGGAACGTTTCAAATTTAAATTACGCGCGCTTCGACACTAGCGCCACGCGTGACAACTCGCGCAGTTGGACGAGCAGCGCGGAAACGTATCCATTGCATTCGTGCGATACTTCCAGCCGAAACAATAGCAGTTGTGCTAACTGAAAAAATATGTGAATTTTCAACCAGAGCTTTTTCTTTCACCCGGAATTGCTTTCAGCAAACTAAATAAATTTTTAAATTCGAAAATTGTTGTGAATACACTTTTTCACTGTTTCCCTTTTAGTCATCGCGAAAAGCTTCCTATATGTCCATGATACTCGTATAGACCCTCCTACTGGCGCTATTATTTTATGCTTTTACGAACTTTTTGCGTCAACGTTTGTCCTGTGATATATCAAGCCGGATCTTCAACCAGGCGTAATAATCCCTTACCATTTTTTAAATAGTTTCATTAACAGTACGTATATACGGACTATACATAAATGTCATATGTATACATAGCTATATGTACCATATAAGGTTTTACTTGATAACTTCACTTTTCCTATAGTCGCTTCTGCCTAATATCGCTCTTATTACTGTACCAGAGGAAATCCTGCAATACGATTGGATGAATTTTATCGTCAGCATGAGTCGATACTGGCGCTAGGGTAAAAGCAGCTTTGTAAGCGAATTATGAATACAGGCCTTTATGTCTACCCACTGTCCTCGCTACTAAGGCCAAACTATCCGAATAACGTCGCGACGCCTGACAACTAGCATGCCAGAGTTTCCTCGTTCGATGGAAAGAGGCTGAAGATTCCAACGTAAAGGCGCGCGCACGTGACAGCGCTTCCGGCAGTCATTGAAATTTACGATGAAATGGTAATTTCACCGCGTTTCGTAAACCAGCGTCGAGTAAATGAAAAGCAACCCTTACCTAGGTAAAGCCACACCCTCTCTAAATTTTTCACCACCCTTAAGAATATAAAAGCGTGAAAAAGTATACGTGCCAACTGTGTATTCGTTAGAAAAAAAAGAATTATTTAATTCATGAATATTCAAAATAATAATAACATTGACGCAAATTTTTCAAAGTCAATAATCAAATTTGATATCATTTATTGCTTAATCTTTAGAAACTTACTTAGCTTCCCGATTATACGTACTAATATTATTAATATATTTTATAAAAAATATATAATTTATTACAAATTTCGTGTGTAATGAGCTTTACACCTCTGTTAAGTCACCCCCCCGCCCTCCCCTTTCTAGGGGATTTAACAAATGTATCCTAATTATATAATCTGCTACGTGACAGGACATTTTAATTTACACATACTTAATGATGAGTCAGAGATAATGAGCCTGATGTTTAATAAAATATTGAATAATTCATTAAAACCAGCTGCGAATTATAATTCGACTGTGATGCGACTGCGTGAAAGTGATTATTATTCGAGAAGATCAATATCAAAGAGCCAAGGGCGCCTGTCGAAATTTGAATGAGAAGGTATTAGGCATACATAGATATAGATCATCTTGGATCCAAAAGCCCTTCTTGGAAAATTGAATAGATCAGAGAGGCAGAACAAGTATGGAATTCGCAATCGGCTGGCTTGTTACTTCCAGCGAAGGTATCGAACTTTCAATATGGCTTAGCTCGGAGTAAGTAGATAGGGTAGGCAGGTACTCGGGGAATCATCGGGTTGCCGTTAATACCCTGTTACGGAAGGAGATAGA
>JARPRH010000900.1:554995-566250 GCA_031763665.1 Calameuta haemorrhoidalis
GAGTAAGTAGATAGGGTAGGCAGGTACTCGGGGAATCATCGGGTTGCCGTTAATACCCTGTTACGGAAGGAGATAGAAGATCGACGACGTCGGGCTTCGGCGTCGCGCAACGTCGCAGACTTCTAAATAAGACTCGGAGCGACGTTGCGTAAATGAGAATTTTCAAAAATTTCAAATATAATTTTTGTCTCACTCTACGCGATTATCAATCTACTGTATAACGCATCGTAGATCATTGATTTGTACTGTATAACAATAATAATAATACTGATAATGAAATTATTTTATAAAAATTATTATATCTTTGGATTATCATTATCATAGGTATTCTGATAATTTACGACTCAGGCCAAACTCTTATGTATAGTGATAGTGATAGTCAACATGAATCAATAAATGTTTATCGTAAAAAGCAAAAAGTTTATTCGAATGATCGACGCCATCTTTTCATCTTGGTATAAGGAAAAACTGAGTTGAAATTGATTATGTAAAGATAACGTTTGTTTCTATGAAAACTCCCAAGGGTTCTTATTCGTGCAGTGACCTTTTGAACCTCATGGTATAACTAGTTATTATATAGTATAGAGTTTGCGTTATATTTTTATATAATATACATTGTGATGTGACTTTTTGACTCACGATGATAAGACGACGCCACCCACCGATTCAGATAACGTTCTAGCTTTCTGCTTCCCTTTGAGTGGCCACCCTGTTCGGAACACGCTACGCTCTATTCAGCTACGCTGTCCGATTGATTCGTAAAGTTACGCCATTGCTCTCGGAAAGATTTCTTGTTGTTGAGATCGAGGTGCTCGAATCTGCCGTGGAGAGATAGTCTCGACGTACCGGGTCACCCGGTAGAGGAGAGCCGACCCGACGGAGACGTCTCGACGGACCGGGTGAAGTACCCGCGCGGCCCTTGCTGGAGAGAAGCAAGAGCGGGCAGAGATAGGGTTTTTGATACGGTTAACGACAGGGGAGGAAACCCCTGACCCGGGTTGAGGACGTGGGGTCCAGCTGTCGCCCGATGCCCTAAAGAAGCTGCTGTAAAGGATCTTCAGTTTTTACGTACCGATTCGCTAAGGAACGATCCCGATTCGGTTTAAAGGGACGAATCGAAGGGAAAACATAAGAGTTATCTGCTATAAGGATCTCGACCAATCAGAATGATCGGTTCTCAAATTTGACTATTGTCAATTGACTGCTTCAAATCAGTCTGTCTTCGGACACCGATCAAGGCGCCTCGAGCTGCCTCGCGCTCCCTCCCGTGCTATCTGTTTATACTTTTTCTACTGTGTTTCCTATACGGTATGGGAAGTTCTCGCGTTGCTCTAGGTGTATACGGAAAATCCTATAGATTTTCTGCGTGTGTGTTCGGAAGTGCAGTGTTGTGCTATAGTACAGTGTACATCTGGGTGTCTCCTGAATGCAGTTCTCAGCCTTCACGGATCAGCTGAATCAGCTCCGGTGAGAATTCGCAATTTATTAATTTGTGAAGGGATATCGGTTTTGTAGCTCTTATTCGTTCTGCCACGTTCTTGATTCATCTCGACATTATTTACATCACGCTTACTACTACTAGCAGTCTGAGCGGCCGTGCGTTTCCGTAACCTTTTGTTCCCGTACGTGCATCCAGTTGCGTTTGCTCGTTTCACGCGACCCCAAAGATCAGCGTTTACGATTGCGTTTCTCGATTTTACGCGTCCCTAAAAATCGACAGGATCTGTTAATTTATCGTCTCCTCTGATAGATTCCGTCAGAGCTCTCATTTTTGTCGGAGTTGAGGCTGTTCCATCTCAACTCCCAGGTCGTACCGGCTCGTTAGTTCCCGGTGAAAAAAATAATTGACTGGCGTCCGCCTAGCGAACAGATACGCGGACGAAGAATGGACGGTCGAAGGTGACGTAGGTTAGCCCTCGGATTTTTCTGATCGTTTTTGAGTTAAGTAGATACATCTAAATACCATATGTATACTGGTAATTTATATACTGTCTTTTCCCCTCTTTACTTAGCCATACTTATTTTGCATTTAGCGGAAATAAAATATTTTATTTATATTCGGTAAGTAGTCAAAGTGCGCAAATAGTCAGACGCGTAGCAGAATCGAAAATTGGACTGTTACGTGACGGACTTCGTGTTTTACTTGTACGATTTTTTCCTCGTACGAGACTAGAAACTTTTTTCGGTAAATTATGCGAGCACTTTGTAGTTGTAAAAAAATGGTTATATGGTTTTGGGCGTTTATACAGAGACCCTATGGTGTTGTATATGTATAATGTATGCATATGAGACATACTTGACAATTGTCTGGCACTTAACCTCTTTACCTCATTATAGTACTTACTTTCGTTTTTAATGTAAAACACAAAATAATTGTTCCCTCTGTTATAAAACGGTACATACAATACATCAATGTCTCGCGTGAATTCATTTTTACAGTTTTTTTCCCGTACGATTGTCATTTTGTACGTATAGATATATACTTTCATACGAATCCTCATCTTCATTGAGGATGTCACGAGTAATGAAAATATTGAAAAAAAAAGAGAATATAAATTATTTATTGTGCACAAAATAATAACTTTCTGTAATATCCCAGAGAGATGTGTTATTTATCGAATTTATTTTCTTCCAATAACAGCGTCGAGATTTCCTCCGAGTAAAAATTAAATGAATTTGTAACGCGAGCAAAATTCAAAATTCCCCTTGGAATACAAAGCAATAACGATGGCTCTGTTAACGCGTAACTGTATTACAGCATCGCATAGTCTCCATGGTATCTGGATCTACCAGTCATTCAATAATTCAGTACGCTAAGGGCTTGCGGACCGTGCAAGTCACAAGGGTACTGACCTACATTGTCAGCACGTAGATATGGTCCAGAGGGCAGAGCCATTGGGTTTTGAATTAAGCGGTACAGAAGTGACGTCAGACCAGTCAATCTTCCTAGTAGGCAGTCGGCACCAATGGAAAGGATAGGACTCGCATTCATTGAGAAACAATGAAAATCTTTGACGCTCTCAAACAAAGGGAAAATGCGCAACGTTTAACCTCACAGGATCGGCCGTCCTTTGTCTCGCAGCGGCTCCTCTGTTACGTTAGAGCTTTTCAGGTATAAATGGAAAGAGGGGTTAGAGGGTATAAAGGAAAAAAAAAGAAAAAGAAAAAGGCAATTATTCAGCCACGTTAGATACCGTAACCCGTTGGTCTGAGGAGCTCTTGTTTGTTCTTATAAAATTTATCGTTATTTCAAGCTAGTTTAATTGTGAATCAAATATAATCGTCCATTCCGATAGATTTCGTCAAAGCTCTAGTTTTGGTGGATTTTGAACTTCCAGGTCATACCTGCTCGTAAGTTCCCTGTGATATTTTGGTATATGTATATCAATTGAAGTTTTCGGATAACATTTGATAAATATCATAATCAAATGACTCGGAAAGATTTTATTGCACAGCGTAGACCGTAAAAGTGAATTTGAATTGATCTATGCTGAAAGGTTAGCCCAACGACAGCGCATGCGCAGTAGCTTACTGTGAATCTGACGGATATTCGCTAGGGTAGATGAAAAAAGATTATTTAAAAAAAAAAAAGAAGAAAAGGGAGTCGATATAATAACCTTAACCGAACTTCGAATTAATCTTTTACCGAGTTTCGGGATAGTCTCTGGTGGCCATGGCTTCGAAATATTTCTCTTTGCCCATCGGACCATCCTATATGTACACCCGCTATATAGATATAGCTTATATATCTATGTGAAAAGTGTATATCTTGGAGTGGCCGAATAGAGTTGCTTTGAAGAATTTTGATTTTCTACACGTCTTTCACGACTTAGCCAGGCGACGTAAAAAAGGGTGGCAGCGATGTAAATTTAATTACGATGCAATAAAATTGCGGGATTTTTTTCTGTACTCTGTTTTGGATTTTTTTTGTGCATTTTTTTTTAACGCTCGAGTATTTTCGTGATTATCACTATAATCTATGTACGATGTAATTAATGTTATAGAGATTATATGCGAATTGAATTTACGTACATTTTTCTACTGCATTTTGATTTTGACATTTGTAATTCTTCTGCTACATCTTCATTCTGTTCCTCTGCCTCTAGAAGGTTTTTGTTCTATCGATGAATCTTCTTACGAGAAATTTCTTTAATTTGACAGCTGTCAAAGCATCGTAGCGATTTTTTTGTATTAAAATTCTCTTTTTGAATCTGTTAAGAAATTTTACTGGAAACATTTTCGGAAATCTTTCCTCCCCCTCGCACTAATGCTTAAAGCTGTCTAGCTATATTTTTTTTAAAGTTCACACTGCGCCCACAACATGTGTACCGAACAGCTCCCATAATTTCATAGCACGCAATTTTCTGCGAACTTAAAAGAGGATTTTCAATCATCGCTACGATGCTTTGTTCGCTATTGGATTTCTGAAATTTCTCATGCAACGATACGTCGATGTAATAAAAAAAAAAACCTAAAAGACTCTTGAAAATCAGAACGAAGATACAGTAAAAAGCGATAATGTAAATCCTATACGTACGTATGAACTGATATGTGACATTATGAGTCGTAGATTACGTACAGCGTATATAAAATCTTTTAGAAATCTTTCACAAAAAAGTACCTCGGATATGAGAATTTTTCATTGTAATAATTTTACATAAAATAAACGTGTTTCTTAAAATTAAAGTCAATTTCTTAAAATTAAAATCACAATTTTCAGTTTAAATGACTTTTTCTTTCTCTATATTATATACAAATTATATCCAATCGTTGCAAATTAATTATAAACAGTAGTATTATATATAGATTATACATTTCCACTTGGCTATACACATTTTCCGTGTAGATCTTTCGTGCATCCATATGTGGATACCATATGAAATACGTTGCAGCGCAATTTTGACGATGCGATCCGTGACGTCATATATTCTTTACGCGAAATGAAAGTCGACCCTAAAAATGTCCATAGAAACGAACTGACTGTGAACTGACAATGTGATTTCGTCGTTACGAAATCACTACGTGACGGAGCTCTTAGTGTCTCTTTCTCTCTCTCGCTGCATACAGATATTCACGAACATCCACCGATACCATTGACGCGTTTTAACGAGTGTATCTATAGCTGGTTGGATTCGTTGAACGAAGGATTTTCTTTTTTTATCTGAAAAAGATAAAGGGTTAAAAGAATGGAAATTCGTAGCGAAGCTGAACGTAAAAACCCGCGTAAATAGGCAATGCGTGACGCTCGTAAAACGTTGGACAGTAAACGCAAGATATCAAGAACAAGAGAAGAGAATAAAAAGATAGAGGGAGGGGGGGGGGAGAATCCCAAAAACAAGGGACAAGAGATAAAAGCATCGAACGCAGCATAAAACTTCATTGATTGAAACCTATCGAATACCACCGCATCGTCCTCAGCCTGTAGGTACATAATAGATTTTGTAGTGTGGTAGATTTTGAAAAAAAAATCTTTTTTTTATTTATTCATTCAAATAAATAACGACTATAGAATAAATCAAAGTAAACTTTTCCTTACGGAATCCATATAGCCTTAGTCCTCATAAAAGTTTCTCGCGGACCCCTTTTCTCTTTTTTCCCCTTTCATCCATTTCGAGAGGAAGAAAATCTTGTTTTCCAGCTGGAAACTCTTGGTCCATTACGCTCGCGCATGTGCGTAACGGAAATTTTTTCTCGTATACGAAATTTATACGTCTGTCTTATAATTCTTGATTCCGGCTCGATTTCGACTTTACAGTTATGACTAATTGACTGTGTAGCTATCTTATATCTGTTGGGATGCTTGAAGTATTCGCGATTAATTCACATATCAAGATGAATAACGATCTTGGATTTTAATAGGCATATCATGTCGTAATGAGGTGACGACAGGCCTCGATAAGTTCCTGTCAGTAGAACAGAGACGGAACGATGAGATAGGGCGACCAAGAAGGACGTAGAGCTGTGCAAGTAAATATGGCTTCACGACCCTTCCGACAGATGATACTTCGGAAGCCAGAGGACCGCGAACCATTTGTTAAGTCTAATTGCCGACGTTTAATTACTTCCCGGTAATATTTAATCCACTTCCATTCTATCGGATATACTTTGGCCCCTATAAGTCTTAAAAAAAAAAGTTTGAACTTAATTAAAATAATTTTATTTTTTTTCTGTCTGTGAATGACGTTATTTTTTTTTAACCTCAAAATTCATTCAATTACAATGCGAATCGATCCAATTTACTTTCGTATTGTCTTTCGTAGACAATGCAACTACTTGTGTAACTGCAATGGAGAATAGTCGCGCGGGTTAATTCGTTTGATTAATGTCAATTGTCGTGGGAAGATTTCGTTAACGTGGATACGTTTTTATTATACTGAATCCAAATGTTCACTTTTTTTTTTATATATTAATGAAACGCAAGGTACAAGCAACCCTCTACTCAGTAGTGTACATTTCCTTTATTACTCCAAGCTCTGAAATCTTTTTGTTAAATTTCTTTCTTTAGTCGCGTACAGAGAGTAAGGAAGATAAAGAATAGAATGCGAAAGAGAGACCGAGGACTGGGAGACAGATCGCTCCTGAGAGTATCACCCGGTATATGGTTGCTGCCTCGAGACATTTTCCAGTAGGGGGATATAAAGTATCACGACAACGCCCAAGACGGTTCTTTATAAAATTCAAAATCTGATTAGCATATTGTAATCTAAAAAAAAAACTGCAATAAATTGCAGCTTCTCTAAGGATCGATTCGTTCCTCCCATTGTCATCTTATCATCAATCACTTATGCTTCTTAATCACGCGAATCATCAATACGTGTGGGATTGATGAAAAAAAAATCATATTTATTTTCTAATAGATCATCAATTAAATTGTTTATTTCAATTAATTAACCCGGAAGCACGTGGTAAATTATTATTTAATTAATATGAGCGGTATCAGTAATGGACCCTTGAAATGTAAAAATAATTATCATTTTTGAGATCAATAAAATTACAAAGATAAAAAAACCTAAAAGTCATTAATATTTTCAAAGGGTTGAGGTCCTGATTGCACTTATCAATTCTACGCTAAAATTTTACTCGCTATAAAGCTCTATCTTACATGGACCCCTTGAATTATTTTATACCACGTCAATCTGCACGTAAGAAATTATCAATCAATCAATCCTCCTCCAATACATAAATCGAAATTGCAGCTATATCTCGCTCGAACGATGTAGACTTTATCAATTATCCGCTCAATGTATCGAGTTAATCCAACCGACAAGTACACGCTCTATTTAGCAAGCTTAACTGGATGACGAACAATGCGAACCAGGATTTTCAGGGTATCAAGTAGTCGCAGCATTAACAGTCAGACGTGAATCATTACTAACATTAAGATCCATTAGAATTTGATAACACTATCTAATTCAGTCTTCCCGTCTCACATGTCCCACATCGATAGCTCTTATATGCATAAAATAAAATCTTGTTCAAAATAATTAAAATACATACGATGAGAATCCGTGAATTTTCGATTAAATTTTACATACTCGTAAAATTTTAGCAATGAATTTTTAGTAGATCAAACATCTTCGTCGCCAGACATCCATCCTGTGCCAGTATATAGACTTTGATAGAAATCTTTTGTTCCGCGCAAAGATATTGTACGTATTTCCATTTGAACGATCGACGCGTTTCCCCTTCTATTCCTTCCAATTGTACAATTCTCTAATGCAGATGCGTATCTGTATACAGATATATACACAACGCAAAGCTCGCAGCGACACGCCATTAAGCAGAGTCAATTAACGGAACCCTGTTTCGCCGCTCGTTGTGTGTCAGCTTTGAAATTACTCAGCGCGCATGCGCGTTGCCGATGTTACTTATTAATGTATCGTGGTTGGATGACGTCACTTGTATCCCTAACCATAAAGACAATCTAGATATTAGACGATCCGACGTTGCCAATAAACTCGTAAGCAACTTTTTAATCATTCCTTTGAACAGTGGTAACGTCCGATACTAATCAGCCAATTAGAAGTCGGTATCAACGTTTTAATTAAATTTGACACTAATTACAGACAAATTATTGAAAACAGTGGTAAATGAGCTTCGACTGATGACGCTACGAGTCAAAGATAACGAGCGTTTTAATAACTATGAAAAATTTTGAATTACTCAAATCTTTACTAAAATAAGTCCCTGAAACTGTGCTTTCACTTTTCGTACGTAAATTTCACTCTCTCCTTGTTTATCCCTTTACGTCAATCCGACTCTCTTGTCTATCCGTCTATCAGACTGTGTGTGAGGCTTTCTGCTTAGCCGTGTGTATCTATGTCTGGCTCTGTCAGCCTGTCTGGCTGCTTGTCTGCCTATTCTACTTGGCTGTTTACCTGTTTACTTCGCTGGCGCATCTCCATAAGCCCGACTAGCCCTCAAATAGGCACTTTATTAAGTTCCACTTGATACAGTACAAAATTGACTATAGATATAGAGTGCACGGCACATACGAAATCTCATTCGATCAACGACGAAAGAGCCCAATTTTTCTGTTATCGAATAAATATATGACTTTATCACGGCTGAATAATATATATATATATATATATATATATACATATATATTACGAAGCCTCCCACCGCCCCTAAGGACAAAGACATTCCACTGACCGTACCTTTATTTTCCACCTAGCTGCCAACGTACACAAAAGACCCCTGTTATTTATTCTCACTTAAAAGCTTCCCCCTGTATTTTTTAGACTCAGTCACTAGCACTGATTCCAGTTCTGTACCAGTCCAGGTACAGTATGCGTATACCGAAAGTAGCCATTGCGCAATACACAGAGAAGGTCTAACGTTACACGAACGAGATAAGCCAAGCTGTTTAACTTCAGGAGTTACTGTGTGCTCGGATTTTTGCCGTTAGAAATAACGACGCGCGGAAGGTCTTGTCGCGCGAGCAAACAGCGAAATACGTACAGGGTGTCTCGCGTGTCACGGAACGAGTCGAACGGTCACGAGATTATCAGCAAGCGCGACACAGTCTACGAATACGGGAATGATATCTCGGTAAAAAGTGAATAATTTATTTTTTTAATTACTACATTCCGCTTTGGCGAAAGTTGAATTATTATTTTTTTCTCCTCGACCGTCATTTTTATTTCAACCACTAGAAAAAAAATCACATTAGCAAAGCTTTCACGTGTGCGATTTCATATCAACGATTCGCATTAGGGATTTTAGCTCGAAGAAACTCCGTTGCCTGATAAACATGCGAAACGCGTTTCCAGAATCGGCCCCCGCAAGTTGCGATGCAACCGAAATGGGTAAATGCACCAAATGCCAGGGCTGCCAACGTTGCACCCGAGTTTGCCAATGCGTCCCCATAGTGCAATGCTAATAATATCGTAGCTACGTATATACAGGCTCGGAGAAAAACTTATAGTCCATTCGACTGGCGGAATAACTCTGCATTATGGACACTTATTGGGGACTGGCTGTAAGCACGTGCGCCATATCACTATAGGCTATGCGCGCTAACTGCGGTGCTTCGTTCAGATGTAAAACTTCGTCGCCACTCGATATGACCTGTACTCGCATTTATTTGACCCGCGCATATTGGCAATGGTTACGCTTGTAATTTATGGGTCAGTCTGGAAATTTATTTCATAACGTTATTTACGATATTTCGACCCTATCGATCCTTGTCCAACGTCATAGGACCATCTTCATACTATACTAACTTCAGACTTCCCGTCTTCGTCTACTCAACTTGTGCCTCCCTTCAGGTTAGTCGTCCTATACGGTATTACGGCACTTTCCCTCGAATGGGGTTTCAGCACGAGGGGTTGGCTTACACGCTAAATATTCCCAAAGAGGATTTTAAATCCTGCGAGACAATCGTTCCTCCCCTGTATTAACGTCAGGCTGCAATCCTCGAACGCCTATACGTCTATGGTTTAAGGGAGTGGATGAGAGGAGTAAATCGTAGGGCTGGAAGGTTGACAGGGACAAGTAACAAAAAAAAAGTAAGGGTTGCGCAAGGGGTTGGAAAAGAGTGTATTGTGTTGTCGGTGCGCTTGGTTGCGGTCTGGATGGAGATACGGACACGTATGAAGACAATGGGTCCAGAGGGGGGATAAAAAGAAATGAGTGAAAGTAGGTAAAGAGGATATACGAGTCTTTTGTGTGTAAGGGTCGTGGAGGGGGTTGCTGCCGGTTATCACAAACCGATCGTTAAGGGAGCTCGAAACCCTTGTAAGGGTGACTCTTACGGCCTTGGAAGAGGGTAGTTTCGCTTTTTTTTCAACTATCGACTTCGAGTCGTTATCTAAAAGTGAATATAATTTTCTCACACATATATGTATACCTACGTGTCTCAAGGGTGGTTTACGTCACTGTTAACAAACAGCAATCACTGAAACTTCCGTATAAAAGCAATTTCTTGCCCAACCCAACCGTATAGTATAGTAATGATAAAAAACTTTTTTTTTAAAGAGCGATCGAATTTTCATCCCCTCTACTCAACGGCAAATTGAAATATCCGTCCACAAGTCAAGTACACATAGCGCTTATGTCTATATGTCGACTTATAATGGAAATTCAGAACAGAGAATTAAAATCCGTACCTACCGATGCAGATAGATCATATTCCTATCTAGAATCCTTCCAGCATTCATATCACGGTCCAATTCTTCTAGCCTCCGCATCGAGAAAGAATATCATCCCTATATCTGCTTCGCGACGAATACCTGGAAAAAATAAATTTATTTGAAAAAAAAATGAATTTTTTTTTACTCGAAAGCACTTAGCAGATTTCGTCATAGGGTTACAGATAATATTGTTACTCTTCTGCAGCCGTGCAGCATCCGCATCTTGGCACTGTATTAAAATACACGTATGTATATGTGTACAGCCCTTGTATAAGGGTCGCCTTCATTCCATAGCAAATTACTCGTCAAGGTGAACGTACCTAGGAAGGAGGGGGTAGGGGGGAGGGCTATACTGCATTCACGTCCACAATCATACTTGTGCATGCTCTAACCTTCCAGTACACACGTGTTACACACGTGCTCTACCACGTACTCCTTGCATGTATAATACGCGGCATATAGTGTGCCTGCACGAGGTAGTCGGCCCAACGTAATGTATGCCTGTCACATCGCGCTGCGCTGGCCCTAGTGGGAGTCACATGTGTAGCAGGCTTTGTTTTGCCATTACCTTGATTATGGGCCGTACAGCATTAGCGTGCTTCAAAACCGAGTGGTCTC
>JARPRH010000900.1:576236-594758 GCA_031763665.1 Calameuta haemorrhoidalis
ATCAGCCAGTAATAACAATTTCTCGGCTGTAAGGAATCTTGTTGTTCGTTCTAATTTCTTCGCTTTTTACGTAGCGCCGCTTTCTCTTTGTTGCTTCGGTTACTATTAAAACTTGCCGCCTCACGGCGAGGTTATTCTACGGGCTTTTCTTATTCACGACGCCCTGAGCCAACGCCGCGACGCCGTTGTAGTTGCAATCGTCTCTCGCGACGTGGCTTTATAATATTTTTACGACGGGTTAAAACAAAACCAGCTTTCGTTTATCGTACGTGTCAACAGTAACAATTGCATTGTTGCGTGAACAGAGGCGCATGCGCGTTGACTCGTGTATAAGAAAATTTTTAATTTTCGTTATATCCAGACTTAGTCGACTGGTAACGTAAAATTCTAATGGTTTGGTTTTACGTGTGAAAAAAAAATTATTTTTTTTATCTTACTGACGTTTCACGTTTTTTTTCCGTCGAATCCTGATCCGTCGTAATTTTCTTTTATTTTTCTAGTTCTATCGGAGCCTTTGATATTTTCGAAGCTTTTGTCTCCGAAAATGAATTACTCGTTGAACCTTCATACAAAAAGGAGAGTGGAAATTACAGAGAGCCCAAAAGTATTCGCGATTCAATTCAATTTACAGAGAGGAACCCAGAGGAGAGGGTTTACGAATTACGAAGATAGGTACAGAAAGAGAGAGAGAGATATATAACGGAGAAAAAGTGAGAAATAGAGAGAGGAACGGAACCAGAGTATCTACTTTGATTGAAAACAGTTCGGTTTCAATCTCGACCATCTCAGGTTCTCCCGAGAACTCCTGAATAAATACTGAACTGACTTTCTCGCTTTCGGAAACAAGAGTCGACGAGTTACTTATGAAAGATAAGTAAAAGAGCCGAAACTTATCCGAGCTCATCCGAAATAAGACGAGCTTATCGAAAAATGAGAAAATTCAAATTTAACCACCAAATTCTCAGCCATCACGAATTCCCATTGGCCGTTAGTCACGGGTTATTAATAATAATTTCCAAAAAGTCTCGACAGACGGCAGCACCGTTTCCTGCACCTTAAATCAAAATAACACGCATTTCGATTACAAAGCGTCTCATTCGCTATCGATGCTACGTGACTTAATCATAGCGAGTGAATTTTTCGATAATTCAATTTGAAGTCACCCTTATTTTCAGTGACCTTTGACCATCCTAAAAGGAACACTTAATAACGTCCTACTTTACGCCTTAAATTCTTTTCGATAAAGTTTTTTTTTTTTTTTTTTTTCAAGGATCACGTATACACAAAGGTCACCGTTAGGCTATAAATATTTCTAATAGCCGCGAGACGTATAAAAATCATCCGACGTTATTGCCAGACTCTTATCTGCCACGACATTAGCCAGTGCAGCCAACAATATATCGCTTTTGTAATGGCTATCTCAAACCAGTGAGGCCCTCCTGCTGTGTGTATACATATATATATATACCGCGATATAATTCATGTCTATAGGACCTTTATACCTTCCGGTACCGCTAACGCGTTCTAGAATATTTCCAAAGCGATATCGGTCTTCAATATGGATTCTTATGACTTTCCTACTGCTTCCACGTATGCGAAGTTCGTACGTGAAATCGCTCGAGGCTGTCGATATGAACGACATTAAAAGTTGTCGACCGATCACTCTAGCGACAGTCGCCCGTTTGAAAAGTGCGTATTATAAAATAAAATATTACACCTCAATATTTAACGTCGCTACGCTCATAGCGTATATCGATGGATACCGTAAAAAGGGATTGTGACGTTAAAAAAGAAAATGCACGGAAAAGTCAATATACAAGAAAATCGATATCCTACCCTTCGTCGTTTGTTAAATCGATATTAGAAATAATATGGTTGATTAAAACGAGAAAAAGAATTGCCTTTAATGACGGGGATAGTAGATAACAGCGCGTGAAAACAAGAGGTGTATATCGTCCTCCCGGACGATTAATCGTATCGTGCATTGTGAGGTAAACGCAATTCCCATGACTATTCTGACGCAATTGCGCGACAAGACTTTGGTAATTTGTAGCTCGCGGTTCTGTTATTCAGGGAATATAAACGTCTCGCTTAATCTATTTGACTTCGCGCGCTATTCAACCGTTAATCGGTATGACCCATTTCTGCGAAATCGTTCTACATGATAATAGACATTCTATTATATATATATATATATATTTTATGCCTATACGTAAAACATAACATATTATATACAGATGCATCAACCAAAGTTACTTACAATACAAATTAACCGAACGGACGAACTTCAGGCGGTATGTTCAACCCGAGATATATATATATATATATACACGGTTATTCAGGACTGTTGAACAACCTGAAGATAGTTCTGTCCATTCGCTTTATATTAATTCCCACGATAGAACCATCTTCAGGTACGATATCCCTTAACCCTTTCGCTACTACAGACGACTGTTATAGTCGCTCTCCATCAGATGCTGCTGAGGTACTACGGTCGACAATAAAATGCCGCGTATTGTACACTGAGCGGCATTAATGGTGTCCCAGAGAGAAATTAGGAGAAGAGTAGCAAAGCGAGAACAGGGACGGCCAAGCAGCCTAGAAACAAACCAGACCAAAACACCGTGCACAGTTTCGTCGCGACGGTTCGTTCTGCGGAAATACCGCAGCGCAAAATCCGCCGTAGCGAAAGGGTTAATAACCCTGTGTACGATGCTTATATACCTACGTTACCTTATCACCACATTATACGTGTATAAAATATTGATTGTATACGTAATAATTTCTAAAGCTAACTTCAGGTCTGCTTCGCGAATCAGCCAAGAAAGCTCGTCTAAACTCGCTTTATATTTCTTTGCTTCTTTGACTTCGTTTCTACAAGGAATCCAACTCTCTATACCCTATTCACGAAAACTCTACTCCCGGCCGAAAGTTCCTGTGGCCTCCGGCAGGCGTCGCTCCCGTCTCATCCTCAACCAGACGTCTACGTATATCTGAACGCTTCAGCTAACCTCCTTCGTTTTCATTCCGCAAACTTAATTCACATTATGTCGTGCACCGAGTAGAATTCCCTCTCAGATACGTGCCGGAAAGAGATCCGCGTGTTTCATATCAAAATTGGGCTTCTCCCTCCTTCCCTTCACCCCCTTCTATATCTATCTATCTCTCTTTCTCTCATTATGACTTCCCCTGTCTGCCTCCAAGTACTGCAAATGAAAAGCTTCTTCGTCGTCACGGCTCGAAGGTATTCCTTAACGTGTATAACAAGGTAACGAATGGAGGATGGAGGAGAAATTGGGGCCGAGGAATTGCCGGTATTTTCTACGTCTTATTAAATGCCGTTAGTTTACTAATTGGCCACCTGGCGTCGAAACTCGAAACTTCGAGACAGCTCTTAGCGAAAGTGTCCCATCTATAGATACCGGTAGGTCGTAGGTTATGGGTTGTAGATTGAAATGTATAAGTCTGTAAATTTCTATAGGTATACCAGTACACGTTAAAACACGAAAGACCATTCTGTCACTGACAGATAGTCACTACCCCTGCTTCGAAAGGGTTATTTAATCACTGTAACGGCTACCATTGCCATTATTAACGTACCTCTATTAATTATAATAGTTATAATTAATTATCGACGTCGTACATCATGCACGGTTTGGCACCCTTCTAAAGCTTTACAGCTTGACGCCTCGACTACGTTCTCTACCTATAAACTGTCTCGCGCTAACAAAAACACCAAGCAGCTTCGCTCGTCGAACCTGTTAACATGTTCATATTAACGCGGTGCACGTGTGGGTGCAGCATACATATATGTATAGTTACGAGGTAACTACGAAACACCGTTTAACGGATGAAATTTTACTTACTCCGGTATATTATACGTGACCTAGCCTAACGTTACGTAGGCCTCTGATTATCAGCGTAAAAGATCAGAATCGATTTCTAGTCTATCTTATCGGTCAATCCCTTAAAATGTCTGAGCCTATCGAATCAACGTAATCCGTTTATTAAATCTCTGATACTTTATTATATATTCATAGGTGGATTGATAAAATTTCAAGGTCTCAAAATACTTTTGCATTCACTATTCGTTTTATAAAAGTCCTTTCTTAATTGCATAATTTTAATGTACCTTGAACGTTATTTAATCAACGTATAATTCACGTGTCGAATGTCAAATACTCGATTTTGTATTTGCGAATTGAACGCTGGAGTTTAAAGGTTATTAATTAATTTTTTTATTTTTTATCTTTGTCTAATTATTATATTTTTTAAGTATAGTCGACCCTTTTTTCACACGACGTATTTATTTTTCAAGTAAAAAATATTTCATGAGGCTAAATAATTTCAGAATGCTTGAAGCATCTTCGATGATCTCTTTTTTTTCATTTATTATTTAGTATAAGCTCTGCTCACGATAATTACACGCTGTGTCTCTTCTTTCAGATTGTTCACCAGGAAAAGTGGTAGCTAACGAGTTGGGTCCAGAGTCCCGTTTTCGTGGGTACTACAAGAGAGGAAAAGGTAAGCTGTAATTAGACCTGGCACGCTCAGAAAATAGTAAAAGCCTGCACTCAGTATTAGGACAATAGAATTTCTTGTATATAGGTATGTTATATATACATATATATGTGTAGCATAAATTATCTATTATCAAAATTCTTTTTAACGAAACGGCAGTTAATTTATTTTTCTTTCAACTTGCGGTATTTTGTCAACGTATTTTCTCGTTATCCACTTCTTACATCGTCATTATAATCGCCTTTCTTTGGATCTTTGAGATACACAAATGACTACACCCATTCAGGCGAATTGAAGCTTTAATGGCATCTTAGTCAAAGAAAATTTGAAGATAAGAATTGTTTTTAGTATAAGCTACACAGTCAGTGGTGTCTTTAATATTTAACATAAATCGAAAATCGCTAGTGACATACGCAAGAGCAACAGGTCTTAACTGCATCCTTCTTAAATGGTACTTTACTGCTACTCTATTACGCTTAAAGTGTATTCCTAGACTTGTACACACAAAGTTACCAAACTTACTCGTGTCTATTCCAATTATTATATCCTTCGAGAAACATCGAGAACTTTCAGACACTTAGTATAGAAGCGTTAAACTTAGATCTAACCTTCGCACTGTGCCCTAATACCTTCCCGTCTTATTATTAATGAAAATCGGCGCAGTAGCGTTGTGCGCAAATAATATCTATTTGTCGAACACAATTAATAACGTACGATCTCGCCAAGAATTCCGAAGTACCGTAAACTTGGACGTAGTAAACACATAGAGCAAAATTTGAGGTTAAACGGAGCAGGAGTCGCAGGGAATCTTACGAGTACGAAAAAGTGACGCTAGATGTCGCCGGCGTCGAGAAATTCTTACTGGAAGTGGTGGGGGGAGTCAGGTCGGTCGCTATATAAACGGCCCTTCTTCAGATACTCCCATTAAACCTTCGAGTTGAGGTCTCGAAGACAGGGACGGAACGAGGGTCGCAATTCTTTGTGTTATCGCGATTCGCTTTGTCGTAGGAAATCGTTCTTGGATCAGCGATCTGTCAGAATAGTCCTTCGAGTCGTCCTCACGACCGAGACGGAGTTTTCGTCAATGAAAATTCGCTATCGGGATTTGAGTGATAAAGTACTTTCATACGGATGATCCATAGGATGGGCTTTGGCTCGAATGAGAAAGTAATGCGGATATTCGTCAATACCGAAAACCTCCATTCTGCAGGTTTGGCAGACATGCCGAGAAGGTTTACTTGCGAACCTTCTAAGGCTAATCCCAGGAGACCAAAAACTTCTTTCAAGCATTTATATACTCCGAGGCTCTATACTTTTTCTTCGAAAATAAGGTTCGACATATTGGTATATCAATTCTTGGAAAGATTTTTTTTTAGATCCCCTCCAATAGTGGAACGTTCGAATTCAAAAATGTATCAGGTATTTTTTTTACACTAGGAGAATAATCGCATGTTTATGTAATAATAAGTGAACGTTTTTTTTTGTCCTACCTGCCGCAAACTATTCTTGCCAAGTTCTCCGTAGACTGATTTATAAGATTTGGACTTATTTGAAAAGTTTATGCAATTCTGTCGGCGCGGCACGCGGTCTGTAAACATTCGAGAAACTTGAAACTTTCCGAATAATGCAAAGCGAGCTTTATTGAACCCGAGGTACTGGCCATTAGATGCATTTCGATATTGGAATATCATAAACTCCCACGTCCTTGCAATCGACGCGTCGCGACGCTTCTTTTCGTCGTTCCCGTTACTTTCTGTATCTACCAATTTATCGTCGGACACCGTTCGTTAATACTTTATCGTAAATAATCGTGCACGAACGGTGCCTATCCTGACCTCTTTATACGAAATCAACGATTCTTCTTAACAAATGCATTTCGCGTCTCTGCCTATACCGAGTCTTTTCGACGAAATCACCAAAATCAAATTCGATTCGCGAATTGCCTTGAAGTAGCGTGAATGTTCATTTCCGTCGGAGCGATAACAATCTAAATCACATTCTTGGATTCAGGAAAGAGAGTAGTAAGGGTGAAATCGACAGGAGATAGGTTAGGATAGGGTATGCAAAATTCCGCAGTACCCATTTGAAGATTCTAAAGAAAGAAAGTGAGAGATAGGAAGACTAGAAGAAGAAGAAAAAGTAAGGGAAAAGGAGTGAGTCGAAGGGAAAAAAAATCTTCTTCGATCCAACGTCATCTATTTGAGTCCCCGACTCCAGGGTGAACGACGTGAGACTTGAAAGGCTCTAAAAGGAGAGAAAGGATCGAAGAAGAGACGAGCGAGAAAAAGTTGAGAGTTCAGAGGTCAGATGTTGGGGTCGTTGGTGCACCGCTAGAAATACAGTAAGGAAACGTAGCTGGAAGAGACGTTAAAGGCGAATATTCAAATCTCGTCGTAGCTAAATTCTACAGAAACTCTGCTATCACACACGGTATAACTCTGCATACACGAACAGGCGCCATTACCATCCTCGTATACAAGTAGACAATATTTATCATATATCAATACAAGTTTTTAATCTTACAGACTTTTCGTCGATATGTGACGTGTAAGCATCTTCCAAAATCTTATCTTACTCTACCAGGTCAGTCTCGTGAAGTTATGTACAGTCTCGGTTATCTTGGCAACCCTCGTACTTTATACCCTCGTATAATTTCTCAGCGGAGGACTACCCTTATTTGTGTATTGTATAAACTTATCTGGGACTACTTCACCGAGTGAAGTTGGACACCCCATACATTTGATTTCAATAGTAGGGCCAACTTCGGCTGGTACAATACTTCTGAACAACTCTGTACTATGTATACGCCTGTATATATATTATATATATATACACACTGTATCACGATTAATTGTTCACAGTGTATATAATACAAGAATCTTCGTTTCTATTAGTATACAAAATGGTTGAGACCCTGAGGTGGGTCAGACAGATGTGTATCGACATAACACCTTTATTAATAGTTCTGTGTGTGAATTAAATGGCCTCTGGATATTCGAGGTCTTTGTATCAGCACAGGGGCTGGTGAGCCAGTGGTTATATTCTGCTATTGGTTAGAACGAAACACAGTGGGTATAGATTGACTGCGACGCCACTGGCACACATTTTGATGAAACGTTCTGTACCTAATTGAAAAAAGAGAGGGGGAAATAAAGGAAAAAAAAGGGGGAATGACGGATTTTTTTTTTGCTGGAAGGGACAAAGATACTTCGTTCGAGAAGTTTTTGATTTTCTTTTTTCCTCACACTATTTTCTCTCGTTATTCTTTTTGTACTTTTTTTTTCAAATTCTTTTTTTATTTTACTTCCACTGATCACTCGCTCTCGGTTCTTTCTCTGGATCATTTCGGTTTTTTTTTACTTTCTCTCTCGTCTCTTGCACCCACTCGAAACGTGAGAATCTATTTTTCTCTTTTTTTTTTTTCCTTTTTTTTCATTCCTCTTGAAAAGTAGGTCAGGCCACTAGCGGCCTGCTAGATTTCTCTCTTATTTCCTCATGCTGACGATGGATCGATTCCCATCGCATTGACACTCGATTCTGGAAATAAGTCATTAGCATTGTTCGTGGTTTCCAGAAGTTCTACGATGCTATTTTTTGCTCGTAATTAATTATTAACGAGTTATCGAGGGAATTTACGAGTCGCGCATTGAAACTCGCAATTAGCTGTACCGGGTGTGCTCGCGGTACGTCGTTTTGTGTCATTCGTAAAATATAATTAGAAAACCAATTTGGGTCGTAGGGTTATTCGAATTTGGACTGTTCAATTGAAATTACGAAATTTGAGATTTCCGTTAGCATGCGTTGTCGTGATAAAAATTTTCATATGGAATTGCCAGGAAAAATTAGAAAAACAACCGTGCTACTTAAAAGATATTTTTTTTCCGAAATTGCGTCGAATTCAAATTAAATTTCCTCGTCCACTCGGGCCATAGATTTTTCTATTGCGAATCAGACGTAATGTTTTTGCCGATAAATCGAATTGACCGATTGCCAGATAATTCGATCGACAATGAGAAGCACTGTGTCCTTTTATTTTTCTCATCGGCCCTTTCTTGCTAGTTTCTCAAAATCTCTTTAACAATTATTAACAAGGGTATCTATCCGATGGTAAATATATTCCAATCTTCTTGAAATCACTTTTATGTGATCATTACTAATTTTCAGAACAGTGAATTCATTAATTTTTGCTTTTATCAAGTTTTCGACTGTACTTTGAATAATCTATGTATATACACGCCCACTAATTTCTTCCTTTATTGCCTCATAAGACGTATTTCATAATTCATGACTTGAAAAACTAATTTCCCATAATGTAAATTTTCTTCTAATACTACAATAGTATACACAGTATGCATCCCCTCCGCTTAATAATCCAATAAATAATTGAAGATCAACCATAAAAATTTTTCCATAAAGTCGTAAATCATGAATCATCAGTCAAAAAAAAAGTATCTATAAAAATCAATAAATATATTTTCTCTGATAACCAAGTCGTCCAGAAAAAATAGTCACCTCTGCCATAATAATCCTCAAAAATCAGTCCTTGCACCTGCATTATAACAGAGTCGATGCTCGAAGTGCCGATGAATGTGCGTCGAGTGCGGAAGTCACTTTTCACATAAAGTGGAAAGATAAAAGTAGCATAAAGTTTTAAAGGTGGGTGGATCCCGGATCCTACGTACACTTAGAGGGTAGGAAATTCATAGCGATAGAAACGTCGATGGAATCGTTCATAGCGTAGCTGTAGTTACGTGAACAGGGTATTAATCATTCAGTCAAAGTGACCGTCCTGAGGTAACCCGTACCCGCCCAACAAATAATCGTAACCCCCTGTATCATTAAAACAGTCAAACGTAAGGCCGTAGGGGGGAGAGGGGGGTAAAGAGAGAGAAACAAATAGCCGGTCGCTTTCAGGCACGATTAGTCGAAAGTTTCAGAGGGTGTCGAAATCGCGTGGCCACTGTATAAGGGTGAGATTAAATCGAACGTGTACATACAGGGTGGGGCATTAATAGCGACGAGGTCAATTTTTTTGGAATACGAAAACAGACATAAAAAAAATGTTTACCCGGGACGCAAAGGTACAACCGTGTTATCGACCCAAAATTGGCAGATAAGATATTTAAAAAAAAAATGCAAATAATTATAATGATTTATTGTAATTAGGGGTAGTTGTCTCCGCCAAGCCGGACAGGTATCCAAGTCATCCGGACAGTCTACAACCCTTTTCTTAGTAGAATCTCTCTAGCCCTTTCGCTACTTCTTCGTCAAGCCAACCCTTTCACCCAATCCCACCCCCTTTTCCCACCCATCGTTTCAGTCACGACACCAAGTATAACAACCCCCCCCAGTCACCCTCCCTTTTCTTACTACTCGCTCAAACCACCCTCATACCACGCTATCTCGCTCTCTTTAACGTTTTCAACCCTTAAGATTCACAACCCCATCAACCCCACATCTGACAATGTAATATATTCAAACGTAATTAACATATTGCGTAATTATATCCTTGAATTCCATTTAAACGTGCATATCGACGCCACTGGATTCGTACTCTCCGCCCTCTCGGTTGTCACCATAATTTATACTCTGTAATTTCAAGGAATTACATGGTTGCCATCGCTATTATACCCGGTAGCCTTATCGCGACCGATGGACTCTATTCTTTTCTATATATATAAATAATCCATACGTTATATACTAAATGCCTAGTAAATGAGCGCACAATACTAATCCACACGTGAATAGGTATTAATATGTACATACATTGCAGTACCTACATACGTTACACCTATGTGCATACGAATGATCCACACACACGTCTATTCGCTTTTCCCATGCTTAACGTCACAGGACATGTGGACTAGACTTTGCTTCATGAAATAGACCGGCTACGTAATATTTACCAGATCACGATTAACATCCCTGCAGAGTTTATTCGCGACGCTTGAAACAGGCTCTCCTGTCAATTTCAAAACGGCATAAACTTTTTATTCCCCCCACGTGCATATAGAACCGCAACAGCGTTGCCTTTCCTATTTACAATTCAAATCTACCAGATCAATAGAGATCGTACCGTCGACGACGTAAATCGCTACTTCGAGGTAGCTGTTTACTTTGACTTTGATCCCTGGTACCCAGCTCGGGTCAAAGAATCTCTCTAGGTAGGGTTGTACCGTCGAGCAGGACCTTCCCCAAGTATAGCTGTCAGATCACCGAACGAACCCAAACGCAAAGTTAACGTAGAGAGCAGAACAGAAAAATGTCGAAAAATCTTTTCTGACGTTGAAAATACTTTTTTTTTAAACCGCACGGTACAAAAAGCACCTTTCTACCGGCAGTAGACAACGTCCCAGACGGTGACACGAGCCCGATAAACAATGGCGTGTAATTTGACGTCGCGGCAAAGTTGAAGCCACCGGTAGAAGGCAGAGGAGGAGGTGGGAGGCAAGGGAGGGAGGAACTGTCCCAAGAGGATGGATCGTGCGAACGACCTTACGTATATACCTATACGCGTCTGAACCAGGCAGCTATGCGCTGCCAGGAAAGTAATTTAATGCGCAACCTCAGACTTTAATGCAATAATAAAAAGGTAAAGCGCAAGCCGTGCCGCGGTGTATTAATTTAACTTTGGCGACATCCTGTCCAGGAATACCCAGGAGGTGCTGATACGATATGAAACTAAATTAGGAAAGATCCTCGAGCTTCGTCCTGTACTAGCCTAGTAGTACGAGATTAATGTGACTGACTCGTAGCTACGTTCAGAGTATATATTGACTGTGCCGTAACTATAGAGGGGTAAGTACCGGTGTTTCATTGTGTCAGGAACATTTTAGACGAGGTAGACAAGTAAACGACCAGGCTGGAATATACAAGGCTGAATCGGACTGTGGACATTAATTCGGTTAACAATGGCTGAATATCAAATGGGAATTTTCATTGTAATAAGGACGGGGGAAGGAACTTTTAGGCGAAATCCTTCTAATGATTATTCGAATGGGCAGTTTTGAAAATTGGTCCATCCTCGGATCTCCACTTGGGTTGGGTTTGATAACCTTACGTACCCTCGTCGTACTCAAGGATTCCCATGTAATTATGTCAACTGACTTAGTCCCTCCTTCACATTGGCTGATCTTCCATCCAGCTGGTTTCCATGATGACGACTTCACTTTCTAAGACAACCGAGATACCATCGAGCTTAATTATTTTAACTGCTGCTACTATTATTAAGATTCGTACCGAGACCGCGTAATCTGGACGTTGTTATAATTAGTTGAGGAACGTATGAACTTGGCTGATTACGCTTATAGCAGCTGGTCCACGGTTGGACAGTATTTGAGATAACAGGTATGACCCTTTGCCACGTAAATATGAACTTTATTAATAGACTTGGGTCTCTGACCATTTGGAATTTGAAAGTATAATGTATATATATATATTTTTGTATATACATATATAGCGTACATTATAAGTTCTCATATGTATTCACCTTGTGTATAACTCCGGGAAAGCATGCTGGGAGGTAGCAAAGGAGTTAGTAACCGAGAGGGGTAGAGTCACACGAGGCAAAAGGCAAATATGAAAGATAAATTTCCTTCTGGACCCTGGTCCGACACTCGATATTCAACCACAGGACTCGAACCCGTTCCCTGTGTCGCACGGGAGTAAATTCTCGGCAAGAGACTAACGTGAAATGCGAATCTTTTGTTGCAGAGGGAAAATGGAGACGTCAAGGGCGATGGAGTTTCTCTGCCTGGTGCTGATGATCGCGGTTTGCGTGGGTCAGGAAGACTGGGGCTGCAAGCCACCCTGCAAGTGCAAATGGGTATCCGGGAAGAGGACAGCCGAATGCATAAGACATAACCTTACCCAGATACCAAATTCACTTTCGTCCGACATACAGATCCTGGACATGACCGGTAACCGATTGGGTCACCTAGACAAACGCGCTTTCAGTCGGGTCAACCTGATCAACATACACAAACTGATACTAAAAGAGTGCTCCATAGAGAGCGTACACGTGGAAGCTTTCAGAGGCTTACAGATCGTCATCGAGATCGACCTGTCAATGAACAACATAAAGGTTCTAAATCCTGGCACCTTCGCCGAGACGGTGCGTCTTCGTATCCTCTTGCTCAATCACAACGAGATAGAGATCCTGAAGAACGAACTCTTCAACAACATGAAGTTCCTCCAGACGGTGGTACTGTCCAACAACAGACTTAAACACATCGGCAACAAAACCTTTCACGACCTGCCTGACTTCAAGTCCCTGAAACTCGACGGCAACAACCTGGTCAACGTCAAATTGAAAACCTTCGAGAACCTGCCGAAGCTCTTCAGTCTGGAGCTGCACAACAATCCCTGGAACTGCAACTGCCACCTGAAAGCTTTTCGCGACTGGACGATAGAGCGGAAGCTCTACACTCAGCCGACGACCTGCCAGCAGCCACGAAATCTGGCTGGAAAGATGTGGAACGAGATAAGCAGCGATGAGTTTGCTTGTCGACCAGAGATACAATCTGTGGGTCCAATGACGAGACTTGAAGTTGGCCGCGGTGACGTCACTCTATGGTGTCACGCGTCGGGAGTACCTCGACCCGAAATGACCTGGTACCATCGTTCGCATGTTCTGACCAATCATACCAAGAGGCATAGCGGGGACGATGCTCGCTGTGCTTATATAATCACCGAGGGCAACGGCTGGCTGAACCTGACTATACCGGATGTCACTTTGTCTGACAAGGGCGACTATATTTGCATGGCGAACAGCACCGGCGGTCTAGCTAAGAGGAACATCACTGTTAGCGTTCTGGACAGTGCTCTCGATAGCACCGAGAGCGTTATCAGTCTGCCTCTGGCTATCGGACTCGGCGTGATCGCCCTTCTCCTTCTCCTCGTCACCCTGATACTCTGCATCTGTTACTCTCTTCGGCGCAGAACGCGTCACGATGTTAAAAGCGCAGAGGCCACCTCACTGGAGCACCACGGTCTCGGTGAACAGGAGAAGTCACTGATCACCGCGATAAATCCAGTAGTGAAGCCGCCCAGACGCTACGAGGCGCCCTCTGTCACCTCCCACGGCACTGAGATGACTGAAATTAATCGTACCCTCCTCGACAACGACTCTGTCTTCGGTCAGTACACTGCCTTTATTACGAGACAATGCGTTAAGTAAGGGCACAAGTATATGGGGTCATAGAGTCAGGACCGCGTCCACCGTGTGCCCCCCTTTTTTTATTTTTATTTTCATTTTACATAGTTATATTTTTATTTAATTATACATTTTTTTTATTTCACGTGTCTGTATATATATTTTTTATCATTCTTTTTCTACTTTTATCATCTACCTGTCTCTATGTCTGTCTACATTATATTTCCTTCTCTTTCTCTCTTCCTCCTCATAATATACGTCACGCACAACCAGCAACGCGTCATTCATTAATTGGTTTTTCGTTTTTTTGATTTTTGCGCAGCTGGCAGTGGCGTTGGCGGTGGCGACTGTGGCGGTGGTGTCGGTGGTGTCGATGGTGACGGAGTGGGTGACGATGAGAGAGAACGAGCGACGTCAGAGCTTGATGATAACGGAACACTCAGCCGCGGTACCACGTACAGACAGTATCCTCCGGATTTGTTGGCGTTCTCAGGAGGACGCGGAGCCTCGCCAACGAGCCAGGCCTCTACTGCACCGGACAGTTCGCGTCTACCAAATCAGCTAGGGTCAGCTGCGACGTCAGGAGCAGCAGTGCCATTTGGTTCTCCGTTTGGTTCCCCGTCGTCGGGGCAGTATCCAGCAGCGTTCAAGACGCTACCTCACAATCGGAGTGTCGCGCCATACAGCGCTGGTCTACCCGTTATGCCGCGACATGGGTACGTGACCATACCGAGGCGACCCAGGGCACCAAGCTGGAGCAGTGGACCACCAATGTCGCCGGATGGCCTCGAGCCAATCTATGACAATCTCGGGCTGCGCACCACTGCTGATGGCAGTTCGGTTCTCTCCCTGAACAAGAGTCCTGAACCTAGTAACGCTATGAAGATTAGAATCTTACCAGGGACGCCGACGTCTCATTACAACACGATTCAGCGCAGCACTCCTAATATACTTACTAGCAGTCCTCTGGACAGGGCTGCTCCAGAAGGCGCTCCCGAGTGGCCGTCCAAGCTCCCCGACGAGATCGACGACTTTCAGATGGCTGGAACCCTCGGCAGGAAGGTCCCACCCAGGCCACCTCCAAAACCCAAGAAGAAGTCGGCTAACGGTCCTCTGTACGAGGACGAGGGTGAGGATGGCACGGAAGTATGATTTGACCTACTGAGGATTCCTCGCTTTGCGACAACCGGTAGTGCCTTCGAGTGCGAGATGAGAGAGACGATCTACAGAGAAAGTGGGGGGACAGAGAGTGAATGAGAGATAAACATAGAAATGAATTTAAAGAGAGAGCAAGAATGCATCTGAATATGTATACCTGTATGATTGAATGAGTGAGACGGCATGAGCCACGGAGTATGTGTGATAGAGCGAGAGAGAGAAAGAGAGGGGGGGGGGGGGAATAATAGGATAAGGAAAAGAAAAAAACAGGAAACGAGCTCGTTCCCTCGTTCCGTTTCGTTTCGATTCGTCCGGACTTGACGAAGATGAGCGCGGGGCTTCCAAATCCAGGATCGGTAACGAGACAAAGAGACATTCCGTACGAACGTAGACTGAGATGCGCGTCGGGACGCCTATTTCGTGTAAGATTCTCTTACGTCCAGACCGACCTGTGCTTCTCTCCTCACTATGTTTATTTATTATGTAAAAAATGGCAATAGTTGTAGTAACGATAAAAACACTCTCGTCGACAACGCGAAACAGCAAGCCGGTCGCCGCCATGTTCGACTGGCGCTTCATGAAAATGGCATAAAAATTATTCCGCGTCTTTTGACTCTTACTCAGGGTCTATCGAATGGTTCTTAAGGTCAGACAGATACATTAGCAGAATTTCACGTTTTAAAGTATTTATCGAAACTCTTGTACTTCTTTCCAACTCATGGAAACCCGACCATTCGTAACTGTCAACGTGTATCCCACTGCCTTGAGAACCAACATTAAGCCGTTGGCTTTCTCGATTACGTGCAAATAATGTCTTGAAGTTGGCCAATCTTCCTTACCGACTGAGAACTTATCGCTCTACCAGAGTCGTTGTTGTCTACTACTTATACGACGTGAACATTGAGAATTCCGCAAAGTCGTTTTATCCGATCGAACGAGAAGACGCCCTTCGTATCGCCATGAGTAATTCCACCCTAAAGCGAATATTGCATAATGTAATTCCCAATACGAAAATGTTCCTAAGGGTGAAGCGTAATGCAGGTCACTTAAAAACTTGATCCAACGAGTGCATCAAAGTGTCTGCTGCGATTGGAAAATGCTGGGAGCATCCTCGATCCGGTAGTTTCTAGAAAGTCTTGGTACGAGTGGACGAACCGGAAGTGGAGTAATATCGATCGTCCTCTACTACCGGAAGAGGCCTAATCAGGAGTGCAAGGACTGAGTTCATCGATCCGAACTTGTTCCCTTGGCTTGCGTGACACAGCAGTACTAGCCTTATACACGAAAACCCTGCCGAAGGAATATGATTTACGTTAATCACAGGTCGTCAGAGGTCGCTTTGCTTTTCCATCCGACGAATTCTCCGATAGAGGAGAATTGCCTCTGAAATACAGTGTATCGAGGAGAGACGTTGATTATTTAAAAATTCAAGAAGTTATTGCTTTCTTGCCCGTAGATAAATTCAGGATAGGACAATATTTTTCTTATCCGTCGAGGATCGCGAGACTCTTTATTATTATTATTTTTTATCCATGTCACTAATACAAATAAGAATTATTTTATAATACTAATTTTATTTTATTATTTACTGCGCCAAGGATTAGATGATAATGATTTTTTTTTTTTTTCTTTTTATTGACTTCGTTATCTATCGCCGGTGCGCGTCTACTATTTGTACGGATTGATCTAAGAACCGTTTACGGGATGATCTATTGCTACTGTTAGAGAGAAATTTTGAAAGTAGATTTTAAAGTGCGTTGCTTAGTGATAGCGCGACGCGAAGACTCTAATTAAATTTATAAGCCAGAGAATTCTTGATAACGAGCATGGTACCGTACTAGAAATTTATATAAAAATTTGAATCAATTAGTTTTGCGAGCGATAAACTAATTTAACGAACAAGTCAAATTTGATGACTGTAAAGTCGTGGACGATTGTGCCGTTGCTTATTTTACGGTCGTCAAATTGTACGTTCGCGAGAAATCGCTTTTATATTTTCACAGCTAGGATACCCGTCGATTCGAATGAAAAATTTGTATTCCCTTCGAATCTTATAATATTTATTTATGAAAACTCGAGCTTCTTCCCATCGTGCGAAGAACCATCAAATACAGGGTAATTTGAAAATACGTTTATTCCCACATTTATTCGATCGATATTCGTTGAGGTCGTTCGAGTAGATCAGTTTGTTGAACTACGACACTGTTTTCTCTAATGAAAATAGCGACACGTGGCAGCTCGAAAATAGACAAACTTATTTAATTAACAAATCATTGGTACCGTGTTGTCGAATTTGACCAAAAATCAGTCAAATTTTTCAAATCATTTTTCTCTCATTGACAATTATGAGAATTGGATCGTGAACAAAAGGCATAACCCGATCTACGATGCTTCGATTGCAAAAATGGATTTGTATGTGCTTGCAATTAGAATTTTGAATCTCGCGCCAAACGCGTCCTTGTGTAACTTTACACTAGCGAATTAAATTGCGTGCAGTAATCGTGTCCTTGTCGTCGAGTATGTTGCGAGAGAATTTCTTAAATGCCGATTACGTAACGATCTGAGAGATTCGTAACGTTGAGTCAGAAAGTTAGAAAGCGTTTGATATCATATAATGGGAGAAAGTGAACAAAAAAAGTGTACGGCAAAAAATGAACCGAACGATAGGATACGAAAAAATTGAACGTTAAATTCAATGAAACGCGTTACGTGTCTCTCGTGGGATGGTCCACGATGCATTCACAAGATTTGCGAAAATTGAATTGAAAATAATGGAATGACAATTTTAGTTATTTCTCTACCAATAACTCGATCTATAAATTGACTTTTTTTTATCCAACAAAACGAATCTATCGACGTGTTCAATTTTCATCTATGACTTTGAAAACTCTTATGAAAAATTATTGATTCAATTTTTGTCTCGCTATTCTGTACCAATGCCGTTGCTATAACATTTTCCTGTATGATTGATCTTCTATTTAAACACACGTGACACTCACCTAAGAGAAAGGCTCGCGCCAATGATTATGTACAGATCGATAAGAATATCGAAAATCATGAAGAAATACTTTAACGAGGTGAACTGTACATAAGTAAAAAAAAAAAAAATCCATGTTTGTATAATGTAAAAATTTCACTGTCGACGAAGGATAAATAATAAGAGGCTTCGAGATTTCACGAAATTGAATTTAAAAAAGCGCGCGCAAATTGCGACACGAGTAGGTACCAAGGAAGGTTATCCCCAGAGGTGTATAAAAAAAAAAAAATCTAAACGAAAATCCCCGTAATGATAATCAGTATAAGCTGTTCAGTATTACGTAGAATGCGCGGTTGCGGGACTATAAAAGCGTGGGAAGGACGTGCGAGATAATGGCGACGAAGATCGGATAAGTTTGGTTTTTATAAGCGCGTAGTAAGAATAACGACCAATGCACACGAAAAAAAAAAAAAAGAAAGTTGATTTCTACGACACTTTTACCATCTTCCAGTCGCTATGCAATAATTGCATTTGAGTACCTGCGCTGCTTTCGGCATTCGGCGCGAACGCCGTTGTATCTGCCTGAATCCGATGCGGATGCAGGTGCGCATGCGCGGATGTGAAAAACGCGTTTGTCATTACGCGACATCAACCAACCTGTACGACCTCCATTGTCGTTAAGTATTTTAAGCGGCCTAGCAGAGTCGCGGTT
>JARPRH010000901.1:10522-23274 GCA_031763665.1 Calameuta haemorrhoidalis
CCACGGGAGTCCAACAAGGACATAAGTGTTAGGTTAGAGAACAAATTTAGCTTCGCTAGAAAATAATCAACATCCGTACTTTCTAAAATAATTTACGTCAATATACTTCTGTTCTTGCTATTACTGTTGTATAATTTTTATATTTCAGCCGTGTTTTGTATTAATGCTCATATTTTTCTTTTTCAACCTATTCGATCGAATGGATACAAAACGCAATGATATTAATTTTTTGAACTTTTTACAATTACATTTTGAGAGTCAATTTTCAGGTTCTATTGTCTTTGTTAGTTAATTTATTTATTACGCAATTTAACCAAGTGCTTGCAAAAGTTTTAACGTGTTATCGTTTCGGACTAGCTTTTATTAATGTAGATTGCTCTATTCGTGTTATTGCTTTAACTCGAGCGAAATACCGAAAATTAAAATAGATGAGTCAAACATTGATAACATCATTATATATGTACATACATGTGGTTTAATATAGAGTTTGCGCAAAAATAATGTAAATGGGACGTGTATATAGCAATTTTTATAATGATCTTTATGACGGAGATTACAGAAAATCCCAAATTAATAATTATTTTGTTGTAAATTAGGCTGGGTATACTCTGGAAAAATATGGCGAAGGATGTAAAGGAAGAATATTTCACATTGGCGCGCGAGGTCGATGCTGAACACAAACGAAAATATCCAGGTACTATAATCTTTGTTCATTTGATATCCTTATGATTTGTTGCATATTTATTTCTTCGTCGATTTGTTCATTTTAGTGATTTGTACTTGAAACATATATAGTGAAGCCGTAAAAAATAGCGAACGAGTTGTATAGTCTAATAGTGAATTATTTTCCCAGTATATCATCCGTATACAGGATTATTTGTGACAAATGTATCACCACATATGTATGGTGGTCTTACCATAAAAATCAAATAGGTTAACTTATGCGTGTGTCGTAAATAACCCTGTATATGTTCTATACCTATGACAGGGTATAAACAGTATTATAAATGCTAAATTATCTTTCAATATTCATTCTATGTGTACATGTGATATTTATCACAAGATTCGTATAATATAAAATATAATTTTAGAGAAATACTTCACAGACTTATAATAAGCAGTTCTGTAATCTTATCTGAACATAATATGATTTACATAAAGTATTGCGATTTAATTTTTTCCCTAAACTAAGGAAATTGATAAACATTACTGTGTTTAAAGTTTTACGTCTTCAGAGGATCATAAATGTATATTAAATAATTTCTTTGTCATGATTTTTCCACAGACGTCAAAGTGTCTTTAATCATTAATCCTCTGGTCTACATCTGGGTCACCAGTGACCCAAGTGCATCCTATAAGTAATATTCCCGCTGAAAGACAGTTTCGAGGGAAGAAGGTAGGCGCTATACTGAAAATAAGGGGAAAAATAGGGCCTATGTGATTGGTATAGTGGTCTGCTTTTTCGGATCACCTTTGACCCAGGTGTAGAAAAAAAAGTTGAAATTTCAATCTCACAGTCAATGATGAAACTGGTAAATTAACCTGTTGCCATTCTGGACACCGAAACAGAATCAAAAGGTGGAACAGATTTGTTTGATGACCAGTTTTGTCATCGGTATACGACTGCACGAAAGATCTACCTTTGCGTCTTGTATGGTACGTTAGACCAATCGCTGTTAATGGTTGTGTATTGTGCAATTTTAGTTATGTTAACGAGCCACTCGCTCACTATCAGTTCTTGCTTACATTGACTAATGCTTTGCTCGAACCTCGCCTTCGTTCGCGAGTAACGAATATCGCTTTGCAAAAAAGCTTGAAGAGCTGCACTACTGAAATGCTTACACATCCGATAATAAAACTCCTAAAGCATGCATAGTTTATATGGCGCCGATGTGCCCTAATCACCGTCTGGCTTTCTGTGTTAAATGTTCCAAAACTTACTTTAATCTTTCATAGTTTTGAAAGTTTAATATTTCTGTTATTATTTTTTTACATTTTATAGAATTTATAATCATTAAATGCATATAAATCTTGTGAGAAAATCCGTTTGTCTCGTTCTTCACCATTTTCGCTTATTAAAATATCTTTTAACTTGTAATTTCATATTACGGATTGTTTTTCTACACCTTACACATTAAACTTTCTGTTACACCGATTATATTAAAAAAAAGCTCTAAGAGAAATATCAGCCAAAAATATAATTTTTCACATTTTCGTCAAAGTTCTGTTTCATACTTAAAAATAAATCTATTTTTTTTGAAAGCCCATAAAACCCGTTTATATAGTCGTGTAGAGCGAAGTTTTCAGATTACGAAACACACTGATTTTTTTTAATCACATGAAAAATAATAGAAATATTGCTAAACAAACCAAAAAAGGTGATTTTGCACATTTTCTTGTCCTTTTTTCCTAGTGACTTTTTCTAAGATAACCGTATCATGTTCCAACTTACATATTCTCTTACTGGACATTCTGACGATTTTATTTCATTATATATAACATAAAAATAATAAATTTGAACCATCTTTATAGAGGATATAACTTTCTGGGTTACAAGTAACCCGGCTGTACTTCAACGTAGCGACAAAAAAATGATGTAGACCAGAGGGTTAAGAAAGTTCGATGTGGCTATCAATTTGTAGTATTGTATATATGACATTTTTGAATTTGCTTCTTAAGTAAATAATATGCAATACAATACTAAATTATATTAATTAACGGCAATAACGGATAACTGCTTAGAAATTAAGTAAAAATTTGTTAAGATATTTTAATAACAAGTTATAGTCTGACGACAAGTTCCATGCTTTTTTTTTGATAAATCGAAAACAATGAAGTTTCTAACATTCTACACGTAGTTTTGTATAAAAATTTTGCTACACACTATGCATGTGCATGGTTTTGCACTGAAATATATTTTATTTTTTTATTTTAGCACGAATTTCTATGATTTTATGGGAAGCCCATGTGGAATTCCATGATTTACGTGTGGTTTGCTAACGATTGTATTGTTTGCAAACTGTTAAAAAGCACATTAATATAATCAACCGACTTCACTGACTGCGGCTACAGTACATGTTAGAAAATTAGAAACAATAATATTAAATAGCAATCGTGACGCGTATGTTTTTCAAACCCTTCAGGCCACCTCGTTCACAATTCTGGGGTATTTAACCGGCACCAAATTCAGACTCCAGGCATTGTGCCATTAGCGATTAGCTAGTTCACAGCATGGATAAACGAGCAAACCGGCCCCTCAGCTCTGTACTCTGTAAAGATACTACTTTTCGCAACATATGCAAACCGCGTGGAATAAGTTGGCAAACCGACCTTTCTCAACTTTTTTTTTTCAGTGCATTTAGACTGGAATGCTACAGTTGTACCGCTTCCGTCGATACATGCTATTAACATTATTATTATTATTATTATTAATTTTCAATTTTCAATCGTAAAATCTGTAATTCTTCTCATTCCACCCTTTGACCATGTTTTAAACTAATAGGATTTGCTAACTAGCATGACCATTAATCCATCTATCAAATTAACTCAGTGTCCATATGCTTGAAGACCAGGTATTGCTTACTGGCGCAACTTTTATGCAATCTGAATCAATCCCTTTGATCACAATTTACATTATAGCAGATGTTGATTGACAAGATTCAGGGCGCCTTAAGAAATCAACTCTTGGACCATATTCTGGAAACTAGATACTGTTTCTGTTACGATACACCATTCTGTTACCCGAATCTATCTGCACGATCTTAACTCCACTCGTTTGAATTACCTGAAGCTAGTTTAATAATATTTATCTCGCTACGCAATTATTGGTATCTAATAGGTTTCTGTATCTCACTATCTTGTCGCTTTTTCTAAAATCAACTCATTTATATTTTTGCATGCAGTTTTAACGTTTTATTCTAATTACTAACATTCAGCATTTTCAGACTGAACCTTGATTAACAATCTTTGTATACCGTTTAGGACAATATATTCTTTGATTTCATTACTTCGTAAACAAAACCCCGTTTTTATTTCTCTCGCCTATTATCTCGACTAAAATTTGTAATAATCGACATTGGCTCGAAACCGCCTAACTCACATGAGCTGAAGAAAAATCTCATGTGAAAATTAAGGTTTGAGCAATCTGTTGCCATATGCGATTATGTGCAGCTGGAAAACAATTTTTAGTAGATAACCTCAATAACTTTCCATGTCATAACGAGACCCAGGGAATTCGGCCTATGCGCATTTATATTTATTAACAAATAGATTTGTTGTCGTACTGGGTCACATATTAGTCGCACTTCTGCCAGACTTATCCCCGGATCCAGAGTGAGCGTAATGTCTTGTTCTAATTCATTTTAAATATGTATTTATATCCCAAAAATTAACTATCGGATCAAATTTTTATCTCTCAACTCGTGGACTATTTTCATTTCAAGAATATTATCACAAAGTTTGTGTGCAAGAATTTTTAAACACCCTGTACATCCATAATTAATCGGCTTTACTTACGTTCTACTATTTGCTATGTGCGTACGTATTCAGATCCCATATCTAAGCATGTATTTCAGTATATATGCAAACAAGAAGTCAAGCTGATAACGCCACCCAACAAAGTTGATAACTAAACAGTAACCACATTTCTGATATAACCAGATGTCTGAAAATGAATTAATTCAAATTTTGCCATCCAAATCAATGTAGTATTTCGAGTGAATCTTGGAAATTATTGGCAAAATTTTAGTACGAATTTTAGAAATAAAAATGAACAACAATTTTTCGAATAAAATCGTTACCATAATCTTAATTTTTTTCATGTCATTTTTCGATGGTTATTCGAAAACTATGTTGACGCAGATCATAAAAGTCCAATAATTTATTTTTCAGACTAATGGTTCCATCTGGAAAGCTCATCGAGTTCGCATTCTCTACAATTGTTATTTATTACTATTTACTAGTTTTTATTGTTAAAAATTACAATTTTGCAGAGAATTTAATTACCTACCATTTATAAATGTAATTTTTATTATTTTTAACTAATATTCAACGCTAAATAAAGATATAAAAATTAATTTTCATATGTAGTAGATTTCAAAATGTCTGTAACTTCTAAATGGTTCTCTCTACGAACTTTGCACTAGAGACCATTCTTTTAGAGAATTACATTTTCTACAAAATTATCCTTTGAAGTTTTACTCTCGAGTTAATGCCTTAGCTCGAATAGGTTTTTAAAGTACAATTTTCGAATGCGTCTAATTTTTGCATAACTGAATTCACAGACTTGGTTCTATAAGCATTTTTGCAGAGAACTTAATTCTACATAAGGCCATTCCAGTCACATTTGTATAACAAATTGTTCATCCCAGTTCTGTTAACAATAGTACAAAAAGTTATTTTCCCATGTTAATTAAATGGAAAAACAGTCCGGCTTGCATCAATTCTATATTTACAGATTTTATTACAAATTAAAAATTTTCAATTGAAGTCAAAACAATAGCCATATACAATTTGTTAAATTTCTTAAAACAAATAGAAAAATATATTAAAACTGTGAATTCAATACTAGCAAATAATAATTATGCTGATAAATGAATCATAATGCTTACTGAATGCCCAAATCTGCTCCATAATTTTTTTTCTCTAGCGTTTACGATTAGGGAAAAGAACACGCGAAAAAGAAAGGCAGCCTCTGCATGCGTTTCGTTTAACAGTAATTTCTCAATTAGTATACGGTAAATGATGTTCATTTTTTTTTACAGTACTCGCCTCAGATATCAAGCTATTTGGAAATATATTTTAATGCATGGGTTAACTTACTAACGGATTAGGAAAGTTAAATGTCAGAAAAGTATCCTGTCAGGATGCCGACCCTAACTTGCTAACTTTTGCGAAAATTAAGGACATCTGACTAAATACAACTATTTCCTTCCACTACCTTAATTTTATTCAACTTTATTAATTAATATCTCTTAAACTAAACGATAAACAAATTTTGTTTCGAGCCAGCAGGCACGGCTTATTAAGCTCTTTCGATTAGGCTTTAAAAAATGTAGGGTCAACTTTCTAGCATAATGCTACCATACTACCATAAGGATAGTTATTATTTTAGTCGAAACTCGATTTATTCTATAAAAATTCATGTTCTTATGCGGTCAACGGTTTGGAGTGGTAATGGCTGTGACTGTGGCTGTACTTTTGAAAGCCATTCAGTAAATTGCTCGAAGGTGAAGAAATACTTGTATTTTCTATTCTATGCTTTAGAATATATTTAGCCTTTGGAGAGCTGGAAGTCGTTATAACGTCCCAATGATGGCGCATCCTTTGATATGAAAACCTTTTTCCTATTTCAATTTTCTAAGATTTTAAAAGATTTCCCACTGATCCTCTAAAGATTAAGTGATTTTTTAAGTATTTAATTGTATTCAATCTGTTAAATGAAATACATTGTACTCATGAACTGGCAATATGTAAACATCTAAAGTATCTTCCTCAACTAGATTACGCAAAAATCGATAAAAATATGTATATAAACTTTAACGAATGCCAAAGTGCCGTTAGTATAATACAAAACTGAAAATTTAAAAAAAATATTAACAAACTTTCATAAAATATTGCAATACGCCTGCCTAATGTCACAATTTATTTATTTATATCAACATAAATTCACAAGGAAAGTCACTGTTAATAAAACCAGAATGCATTCCTTGTTTTTTCTCTCGATTAAACCAATATAAAAAAAAAGCTTTTAGATTTATTGCAATAATTAAATTCAGTCGATTTACTTGATATCACAATATATAAAACGCATTTTAGAAACGTCTACTGAAACTTTTTGTGTAGTACAATTGATATTCATTGTCTCATGAGGAAAAATTTGCCTAAGGTTTCAGAGACTACTACGAAGATTGAAGGCAAAGCCACGAAGTATCCTACTCGTGTGGTCGAGGGTGGATAGTACATCTAGGAAACAGATAGGTCAGAAGAGTTAGGTTAAAGTCGTGTGGCGTTAGGGTGGTGGTGGTGGTGGTGGTGAGTATTCTCGCCGAGGTTGCCGGGTGAGTGATGGAGGTCGGGAACCAGGTATTGATTGCGACACGACTCTAGCGCACACATCAGTTCACGTATCCATGTGTGGCCACATACTCATCGGTAGTACCTGCCAGCCTGGTGCCAGCCACCCACCTATCCAGCTAACTCAACCTATAGGTCTATACCCCGGTTATTCTGGTCGATTCGTGGCTATGTCTGGGCCTTGTCTTTCCTTTGAAATACCTGGGTTAGCTTGCTTGCACCTAGATTCTAAATAGGTTCTATATAAAATTGACAGCAGAGTAGCATTGGCACCATTCTATATCGATATTGTATATTTAACCACATAGTTGTTGATTGGATCTGTTTGATTCCAAGTGGAAAACTTATTGATTAAATAAGAAATTATATTTTTATTAGATATCGTCGTTCGTCATTGATTTGCTTTGTTGCGTAGCACACAGAGAATAGATATATTTTATGAAAGGAAGGCTTTTTGAGGATTGGGTCTTTAGTTGTTACTGGTTATATTGGTTATCGAACTCCAAAGGTAGATAATACTGTACATGATGCTCGCAGTAACTTTTTCTGTAGACAATGTTCTTTAAGACGTTAAGCGTCACAGAGGACCCTAGAAAAGCTTGTCCACCAGGCTGTGGCAGTTCGTTGGCCCTTAGCGCAGTAATACAATGCTTGATGAGCATCTATGATTATTACATATATTTAAAATTGATAAGTATGCATTGATTGCGAGAAAAATCGAGTTTCGCTGTATATCATGAAATATCATAGTCTATCATAACAATCCAGGAATATACCAATTTATGGATTAGGTATGACCATTAATGTGCATCTGCATGTGACTTATTGCCATAATCTTGATGTCTTAATCAGGCTTCTTATGCCTGAAATTAAAACCTCTATTTTTTCGTGTAGATATGGAACATTTACGATTGCATAAATAATGCACTATATAGTAAGCACATAAATTTATGTAAATCTTTATAATCCACTCCAATCTTTATAATCCAATCAAATATCCACATATCTAATTTAGTCTATAGTCTAATAGAATCTAATATTTCATAATGAAATCTCTTGCAGGAACAAACATTATGTCTAATTTTATATCATTGCTTTCATGCATTCACTTTAATCATTCAGTGAAGTATGCAGTCAGTTGATCAATAAGGAACTTTGAATCTTCATAACCGTTCGAGTTCATAAATTATGAAACTATACATAAGAGTTACCAAATTACACACAAGTTTTTCAGAATATTTCTGCATTTAGCCCACACACGGAGAGAATTTTTCGTTAATTTTTCTTATATTTACAATAAAATTTACCATAGAAACCAGTAACCGTGGGATATCGTTACCATTTCATTACTTATTACTTAGAAGATACGAAATTTTGAGTGGCTATAAATAAATTTTACAGTGCACACGGTAAATATTGTTACTTACAATTTTTACTGCGTTTCACAATGCCAATATTTTTTGTGGTTGACTTCAAAGGTATGAAAAGTAGTGCACTCCACGGTAAAATTGAATGTGGCGCACGAGATAATTCGGCTGTTTTAGATGACTTTAAATTCAACAAGGTAAAAGCTATACTTCTACACTACATATATTCAAGTTTGAAAAGTTTTACCGTACAATTCAGTAAAAGCTAACGCATCATGCTTGCTTTTTTAGAATGTTTTTGTGAATTTTTTTTAAATATATAGGTAATATGTTATGAAATGCCATGATATCCCGTGGTTACTGTGAGTTTCACGGTAATTTTTAATGAAAAATTCTCTCCGTGTATAAATATATAACAAAATATCGATATAACAAAAATTTTCGTTTGTTATATATATTTAATAGTCACAGTCACATCATACGCAGTCAGGTTTCTATTTCTACAACAGCATATTTCATATTGAAAAAGTCATCCTTTTCATGTCGACTAGAGATGTGCTTTAATTGGATATACTTGTTCAAACGTACATGGTCAAAACTCATAGAGTTAAGTTGTAAAATTAAAAGTACCAATGAAATTCTAATAAAACGGCACAGTAGGATATTAATTGCCGAAATTTCATAGGCACAAATAGCAGGTGCTGGATAATGTCATCGAAGAAGAAAAATGATAAAACAATGTATCATATCAATGTATCATCCTGACGAGGTTATCATAAGGTGCATTCGGCAGTAAAATTGTAAAATTTGATCCATCAGCTACGTTTGTTGGCTAGTGATCACATCTGCTGAATGCACAGATTTATTAACAGTCTTATGATGCGACCTGGTCTTTTGCGTACTTGTGTAGAATAGGATTGTATCGTCTGTTGTTGATACTAACACTGATTCAGAGATTTTCGCTTTCCTTGCTCCTCTCTGCCACGGACTCAAGTGCAGTATTCGTTTGCGCTTGCGCGGCCATATTATGATCTGCCTAGTCTACAAAAGCTTTCAGTATGGCGGCGCTGCCGTAGTTTATGCCCGACTTCGCAGCGCAAGTGGAGTATCAAATGCAGGGTTGATCCATTTGGTGATTCGCGGGAAATCGCGTGTTATTACTTACCGCCCTGACATGAGTCAAACGGTGTTGTCAGATCGTTGACTTGATTTTTGATTGAATATATGAGATACGAGATTAAATTCAAGTGACTGGTTAAGAATGAATTTTCCTATGACAGTGTTACTGAAAATATAAATTATATATTCTTGTTGAAGGGTTGCCCTTTGGCAGAGTTTAAAGCTTTATCTTAAATGATTTTGTAATTTCGATTGTGGTAATTACGCGAGTGATTAACTGGGATGGTTCGATTGATTTAATGTTAATTTAGTATTAATTAATCGCGATGTTAATATTTGTTGGTATATGGATTGGATAGATTGTTGTACTAAAGGGGTTGGATTAATATCTGTATAAATAATGTGTATTATATTGCGTATTAGATTTTTAGTGAATTCTAGATAAGTTTAATGGTGAATTGGTTAAGGAGTGTGTGGACAAGGAGAACTGAACAAGTTATGAAATGGGGATTGATTGGTATCTATCCTGGTGTTGGATGCCATTATATGTTAGGCATTGGACTGGAAACAGTTGGGGATAAAAGTGCAATCGGCGCTGGTTGACTTGTACCGTGTTATTTGACAAAAGTGTATTTAAGAGTAAGTCAGATTCTTTGAAAAAGACTGCATTGATTTTTCGAAGCCTTTTATTATTATTATGCCAGGGTTATACATCATGGTGATTATTATACAAAATCATTTCTCCATCTTCGAAATTCGATAGTTTTCCAAGGGTTACAAGAATTCTTGTCTTCCGTGTACGATTTATACAATTTGGTTGAGTGATAACTTGACAGACCATTGATAGCTTTCAAGACTTTCTTCCTGTTTTACACTCTGTACTGTGTACCGTCGATAAGGAAGCTACGGAGTTACGGATTAGGAGTACATGAGGGGACATAAGGAAAAAGTGAACAAGTCTTAAAACACCTTGGCAGTGGAATATTTTTCGGACTTCTGAAGAAATTTCTTGGTTTATCTTACTGGATACTTAAAATTAATAAAGTTCGAAAATACAACCAACCTGAATGTTATGAATTAGTATGAATTTTTGTTAATAAGATCAAGTGGTTGTGTTCCAATTGTTTTATATGTGATAAAAAAGACCTGGACATTTTTATTTCTAACAACAAAGTGCAACGTGATCATGAAAGTGTAATGTGTTAATTAATTGAAGGATATTAGAACGATTGGTATTGTTTCATAATATCGATCAGCCGTTGACCAATTGATACTGTTTTCCTGTTTTTGTCTGGATAACGTAATGTTAAATCTTCCACTTGAAATATTATATGTAATTATAAGCCCACTGTTGCGAGAATTGAATTATACAATTCAGCAAGCAAGTAAATAGTATTATAATAAAAATTATATAAGAATATATGAATATACACATAATAAATTCTTCCAACTGTTCGCAAATTATTATACAATTGTGATGACTGACGATCACGCGTCTATTTCTTCCTTCAAAGTTTGAAATTGAATTTGATATCGAGATGAGAAAAATTTTACGAAAATACTCCTACAAGTACAAAAATAGATTTTCAGATAATAATTTGTTGTGGATTTGTAAATTTGAAAGAATATTTTGAAATAGATGGATTTACATATATAATATTTTCCTTCCTTCGTACTGGAAATGATCCAAAATTAAAAAATACTTTACTGTTCCTCAAAAACGAAAAAATCAAATAATGTTAACGCATTGAACTGTCAAATTAACGATTGAAAAAGAAAGAAACTAAAAGTTTTAATCTGCGGCAAAAAGAATAAAGAATAAAGAAAAAAAGACACGTGCCATAAGCCAAAGAAAAATATCAACGTGTCAAATGTTTTCCATTAGTGTTAAAGAGAAACATGAACCAAAAATAGTACCAAAAAGTGTAATATTAATATCCCAAATAACGGTGGTCCATTGTAACGTAAAAATTGCGATAATCAATAGGTAAATTGGAAATCTCACAAAATGAAAAGATTATAAAGTAATACAAGTAACATTCAAATAACTAATAAAGGAAATAATAAAAATTTGCGTTTTTTGATGGATTAAATTCCCAAGTGCTGATGGTATTCGGCGCATGCGCAAGAAGAATTTACTTTGAACATTGCAAGGTGAACTATTAAAAAACAAGATAGTGCAAGAAAAATAAAAGAAACACAAAGTCAAGAGGGTTTTAAAAGGCAAAAAAATGGATTGTTGCAATTACGTTCAGCCGTACGCAAGACCTGGCCATTTTTACCAACAGCAACAATTCTGTTATGAAAATGCAAATGCTTACGCACCGTACAGCGACACAGTTCCGATTGCCAGTTCGATCGAACCCAATACACGCTACAACAGATTACCATTTGCCTATCATACGGGTAAGTCAAATAATCTGTCGACTGGACTGTGTACACGAAAACTTTTTTGAAAAATTGAAATTTTTCATGATTCATTCTAGTCTCATTGTTTGATTGAATTTTTATAACATAATAAGAGAGTACTGTGAAAATAATTCTCGAATTTCCGTAGCAAAATTTCCTATTGTCAAAGTTTTTTTTTACAAAGGTACTGGTTTTCCATTGTTTTATCACATATTACCTTTGGTAGAGAAAACGTTGGCAATGTGACATTTTCTTATGCGTTGACTATCTTTCCTTCGGGGCAAATTGAGAATTATTGTTTGTGTAAATATTTAGTTTTTTAAATAAATTAAGTGAAATTGATCTGATTATTTTTCATCAAGTTCTATGATTACCTAGCAGTCGTATTTTCAAATGGCGACATATAATAATAATTATACACCATTTGCTTATATTAGAAATAGTGCTATCTTACAAAGTGCCCCATAAGAGTCACATAGACGTGTGCTTGACAGAGGCAGAATAGACAAAACACTACGACATAGACTAATGAGAGAAACATTACTCTCGCGGTAAGCTAGCTTAGAGAGAGAGAGACCGAGAGAGAGGGAGAGAGAGAGGTTGAGCGGAATCGGAAAATTATACAGCGTTTCTTGATATAAATTTGCGTTCATTATGCCAGTGATCAAACTCAAAACCAGTGTCAACTTTCTATGTGGAGCATATCAACAATAACTCGTCAGAAATAATCACGGTAAAAGCTTAATAACAAACGTATAGTATTAGAATACTATTAGTACATTC
>JARPRH010000901.1:28677-39217 GCA_031763665.1 Calameuta haemorrhoidalis
CAGCCCTTTGCCCATCTCCAGCGGGGCGCCGGTATCTCAACCGGGCTTCTGCCGGTCCGTGGAGACGTCTCCGTCGGCTACTCTCCTCTGCCGGGCAACTCGGTACGTCAAGACTATCTCCCCACAGCAGATTCGAGCACCTCGACCCCCACTAAACTATAACGAAATCGTCCGAGAGCATTGGCGTATCTGTACTAACCAACCCGAGAGCATAGTTTCTGACCAGGGTGGCGACCGTAAGGGAGTGACTTATGTACTTGGCCTCAATAATATGATTTCCATACTTTTTGTTAGAGGAATTCACAACACTCCTGTACTTGGCGTAGTTTTTTACATGTAAGCGTTTTTTAGGAGATATCACAAGTTTTTATTGCTCAACGGGATATAGAAGCTCTAAGCACCGAAATCTATATTTTTACAGATATAAGATGTAAATACATTGAAATTTCGCTAATTAAAAAAATATACTGCGTTGTCCAATTTTTCAGAAATTGTCCAATTTTTTTCAATTTAATTTGTAAGTCCATTTTTTAGAAATGCATAAATATATATACAAATTAAAAAAAAATGTAATCTTGAATGCATATAAGAGTCGTTAATGGTGTCCAGCTTGTTGAAGCCGTGTGGTAAACATAAGAGAGGAGAGTGTGCTGGATTATTTACGTACTTCAGGCCGTGCGAGCAACAGAGAGGATTCTATAGTTTGAGCGAAACGCCAAAGCGTAGCTCGTTGCACACTTTTCTGGACACCCTGGACTTTTACGTTCGACACCTAGATCCAGGAAACTATGGAGAGAAATACCTAGACACCCTGAACTTCCACGTCTCTCAACTAGGTATAGCAAACTACAGAGAGGAACACCTGGACACCCTGGATTTCCGCATTTGATACTTAGACACAGGAAGCTACGGAGAGGAACACTTGGATACTCTGGACTTCCACGTCCGACACCTAGATACAAGAAGCTATGAATACGAATACCTGGATACCCTGGACTTCCACGTTCGGCGACTAAATACAGGGTACTATGGAGAGGAACACCTGGACATCCTTTATCTGTAAAAACTGTCACCTGAAATACGAGAACTTATGTGAATCACATGCATACGTACACTCATACACACGCGCTCCACATGAATGCTATTAAATACTTAATAATTTTATACTTCTGTGAAAACAGCCTTATACTAACTGGAAATTCGGTGTAAGCGATAGCTTCACGTACAAACTGGGCCTTGATTCATATAGTGAATGTATCAATAACTTTTTCTAACACATAGCCGTTCATAAGATCTTTTTGGCCAAACACAGATACAAGAGATGCTTCGAGCAAAGAGTTTTGGCGGGCCGTGACTCGTACGGCGGGTTGCCTGTACTTGGCGCGAGACTCGACCGAGTCTCTTGATTTTTAAACCGTAGTTCGCGAAACGTTAGACCTTGTACTTATAAGACTACGGAACAATTAAAACTTTGTTCCAATTTTTATATATGATCAAACAAAAATTATGCAAGTGATCCCTTGTTTACAGACGTCTTTATTTTGTTATGCACTTGTGTTCCCTAGCAAGCTTGAGCAGCAGATATTAAGAGATGAAAAATTGTAGTGCCTTCCGTGGTAACTGTTAGACGTAAAACTTTTATATCGACGATAAATTATGATGAAAGGTTATACAAGTTGATAGTTACGTAAGGGAGATTCCCGAACGTTTGTTAAAACCCTGACGTATGCAAGATTTCGCAAATTTTCTTTGTTTCTGTGTTTTGGAATTTTTAAAAATTAATTTTATTATTACTTACATACAGAAATCAAAACAGTCTAAAATAAAGGAAACGATTGCAGTATGTTTATCACATGAGTGTCTCGGAAATGGTGAATTTATTACGATTCTTTGTTTTGAGCATCCTCGTCATTACTACGCCTCTATTATTCTTCGACGAAGTTCGTCTATTAGTCCCTCAATATAATAATATAATAATTCAAAATTGCATATTTGTACAGAATCGAAAAATTCTCTAATATCTTCTGACGTGATTTTTCGATTCACGGTCACAAGGCGATTCCGGCTACCGATTCAGATAACGTTCTCGCTTTTTGGTTTCGTTCGAGTCGCCACCCTGTTCAGAAGCTACGCTTTCAGGTTGTTTCACATAGTTACGTCAATGCTCTCGGAAGATTTGATATTTTCTAGTTGAAGTCGAGGGGCTCGAATCTGCCGCGGGGAGATAGTCTCGACATACCGAGTTGCCCGGTAGAGGAGAGTACTCGACGGAGACGTCTCCATGGACCGATAGGAGCCTGGCTGAAATACTGGTACCCCACTCGAGATGGGCAAAGGGCTGTAGAGCGGACGGAGATAAAGTTTTGATACGGTTAAGGGCAGGGCAGGAATCCCCTAACCCAAGTTAAGGATGTAGTGCCCGGATATCACCGGATGCCCTGGGAAAGCGGCCATGGAGGATCTCTAGTTGTTACGTTTACCATTTCCTATCTATTTTTCAGGGTTCCGCACGGACTCAACTATAGTTTATAGTAAACTCAGATTTGTTAAATTGATCACAATCGTTAGTAATATTTACGACATATTAATACTGTTTGGCAATAGTAAGATTGATCAACTTCGTATTTTACTATTTTTATTGTAAATGATAATATCCACCATAAATCATATAGCTGGATATAGCTTTTCCACTTTTGTGATTAACGAACCGGTCTAGTAAATTTGACCAGATATGCAAGTAAAAATAGTATTCAGAACTAATTGTTATTAGTTGCTTTAACAATAAAATGTTTGTTAGCAACTACAAGCTATTTATGTTTTTTCCACTGCTTGAATAAGTTGTTCGGATATTTCAGTACCAGGGAATATTAAATAGTTTACTTGATTCTAAGAGTTTATATCGAAGCAGTGCGAAGGATTGGACCACTAGGTGCTGTACGTTAGTAGCTTTTATCGCCTCTTTGTTTTTTTTTTCAGAATTCTGTAACAAATAAAGTTTGGGTCTTATTGGCTCATTGACCCGCCTCTGCTTGCGGGTATGCCGGTTCCTTTGGTGGCCGGTTGCTGTATTAGGATAAATATGGGTTTGTTACCATAAATATGCGACAATATTTACCCTGGACTTTCATGGCTAACCATAGTTACTGTCCATTGTAAATTTTACTTTTTTTTTGTAAGTAAATTTGACTTTTTGAAATTAGTAAAGTAATTTACTATGTAGTTAGAATTTGTTACTACAATTATATCCACCAATTGCAATAGTAAACTCAAGTATGCTAAGGTAGTTTGCGCTAATGAATTCATTACAATAAATAGTACAAGTTTGGTTTTACTAACTTATAATATTTATACGCTGTTACATAGTTAAAAATACCATCATCTTATTTCTCAGGAAACGCTCAGGATTTGGTTTAAAGGGACGACTCGAGGGAAAGGAAGATCTATTGGCTATAAGGATCTCGAACAATCAAAATGATTAGTTTTTGAATTTGACTATTGTCAAAGCAGTCTGTTTTAAGACACCGATGGAGGTGTCACGAACTGGTTCGCTCTTCCGTGCTATCTGTTTATAGTTTTTCTAGCCGTATTTCGATACGATATAAAATGTTCTCGCCTGTGTAGCTATCACGTTGCTTTTTTGGCCTTCGCGGATTAGCCGCACCATCTCCGGTGAGGATTCCCAATATATTAACTCATGGAGGGATTTCGATTTTATAGCTCCGATTCGTTCTGTTACGTTCTCGATCAGTTACTCCCTGTATCCCGCACTATTTGCTTGACGCTTACTCCAACCCTCTCTACCTCAACCTAGCAGCCTGAGCGGCCGTGCATTTCCGTTACCGTCCGCTTTCATTCGTGCATCCAGTTGCGTTTGCTGATTTTACGTAACTCCAAAGATCAGCACCTACTGTTGCGTTACTCGATTTTACGCACTCCCAAAAATCGACAGGATCCGATAAGTTATCGTATCTTCTGATAGGTTCCGTCAGAGCTCTCGTTTTGGCGAAGTTGGGCCTGTTCCACCCCAACTCCCAGGTTATTGCGGCTTGTCAATTTCCGGTGACAAAAGATTTGGTTAGCGTCTACTAACCAAACTGCGAAACCTATGACGAATAATTCTCAAGCTGGAATGTCATGCGCTATCTTAAATGTTAAGATGAAGTGTTCGTATATGGGAACTAGGAGAGCTTGTATCTAGTGAAAGTTTCAGCAACGTTTGATCGTTATCATTTGAGCTCAATACTTATGTTCAATACTTCAGCGATATAGATATAAATAAGTTGTGTAAAAATTAGAATAAACGTGCCTAAACTGGCGTAAAATGCTATAGTAGACAATTTCTGTATTGCAATCTAGTACCGAACTAAATTAGTTTGTAATGTCGTAAAAAGACGTTAAAGACACTTGGATTGATTGTATTGAACAAGAAAGTAGAGTTATTATATTTAAATAATTAATTCATTTTTGCTTTATATTTAATTTACGTGAAAAAAAATATTTGTCGCAATTTTCAAAACAATGAGGAAGGTACATATTATATTCTAAAGTAAAATGCTCCTGTAATACGTATTTTGTGAAATGATTCTATATGTACAGACATACATGGTATAAAATTTGAAGGAAACTCGTTATATTCTGCCCAACCGCATTAACTGAAACTAGTTTATGCACTTGATTTCTATGTTAAACTAACTTGAGTTAGTACCTTTGTATCGTATAACTCTGTATAAGTAAATTGTGCAATGCTATGTCAGATTCAAGCGGAGAAGCCAATAATGAAAGTTTAACTGAATACTAGCGGTTTTGCATACAAATAATTTACAACAACAATCGGACTCAATATAAACTAATAATAATATGCTCCTTTAAATATATATTAAGTCGAATATTAATAGAAAATGAGAACGTTTTATAATTTTTTTATTTATATGAACGAAAATATAAAGTGTTTCGTTTTGTTTCAGATTACGTATACAATCCGAAGGAGGCGCGTTTGCGGAAAGCAATGCGTGAACAAAGCCGCGAGATGTCACGACAGTCGATATTGCAATCTGCCGTTGCATCTGCCGCTAGAACTGCATCTCCAATGAACGTCAACACGTCGACAAATATGAATTTTTCACATCATTCGTCGGCGAGTTCCACATCTGTCCTGAGTGCAGGGGCCACTATATCCACTTTGCCTGAAAATAGTTCCAATGATAATTACGATCGAGCAGTTAATCCATGGATCTCGCTTGGACATGCAGCACCAATTGGGCTTATGAAACCAATTCTTTTGTCAAGAGTGAGTACATAATTAGGCTTTGTACAAAAAAAATAAGAAATTACTCATCCTATAGTATATTAATATTGTTTTTGAATGGATCAACAGCAAAATTTAGATCCTAATGTTGATCGTTTACTTGGTCTTATTTACATTCGGCAACACGATTATTTTGAGACATGATTGTGTGACAGAAACTTGTAATATGCAGGCAAATGTAAGAATATAGATAAAGATATATTGTATCGCTGTTGCCAATGAAATATTTGAATTTGGTTCTGTCGGCATATTTAATTTAAGTGTCGGTTAATTAGGAAAGTGAACGTATGAAACTTATCAATGAATAAAACAGTATTTGAAAAAAAAATGTATCAGCATGCGTTGATAAATTGAATGAAATTATATTATTAACAATAAGTTTGTATTTTTAAGGGTATGCCTGCACATCAGCGGATGGCAGACAAAAGTAACGAGGTGTTGAGGAAACAAGTTGATTGCGTCAATGGACATGCATTCTCAAATGGTTCTACGAGCGGTTATACCGGAGATTTTGTGCAGCATAACACTAATGCAGATACAGTTAGTGGACAGCCTGGTAGCGATTATTGTATCATCGCCGAATTTACGGAGGGACAAAAATGGCACCCTTATCAGGTAGACACAAAATGGCCCTCGTATCAAGTAGAAAAAAAAATGGCTAAATTTGCTATGAAGCTAAAAATTGATAAGATGATCCTAATTACTTTGTCCAACAACTGGTTATTTCGATGAAATTCGTTTTCGACTTTTTACTTAATTTAGTTTTTTACAGAATGCTCCTAATAGCTATCACGGGAGGGCAACCCCAATTTCAAAGATCGCGACTTTGCATGGGAATATTCCGAATGCAGCTTCGCACGCTCATGGGGCTTGGACTCAATTTTGCGGATTACCATTGCGTAAGTTTTTAAAAAAATTTGGTATACGTTTCTTTTTTTTTCTTCTAATAAATTTTCCCATTTCTAGCTACCTCCACCACGCAAAGTGCAATGCTTCGCAGCCCACGACATATGCTCTTCCTTCAGGATCACCGCAGTGAACAGCGCAGTTTCATTGATGAAGCACATTACAATTCAAATAAGGTCGAAGTAAGATACAGGCTCCCGGCTGCATATTCACCACAAGAACACTGGGTATCATTATTTTTTGGGATACTTCATATGTTTAGACAATTAGTATGCTCAAACTGCGTATGAAAAGAACAATAGAAAAGTTTTTTCAAGCCATGCATATTGCTATATCTTATATCAAATTCCATGTAGACTTATTGGAAATTAGATCAATCGATTTGGAATTATAAGGGTTTACAAAGGGGTATCAAAGATAAGTAACATTGGACTCCCCTCCCCCAAATAACACTTATGTGTAAAAAGCTATGCCAAGTACATAAGTCACTACATATCTGCTTATTATACGATCTAGCAGTAGCCCATCATTTTAACTGTATTTTCAAAATTATTTATAACGTCTTCGCTAATCTTTTATATTATTATTGTTTCTCATACTAAATTATGATTTAATGGTCATTTAATAATTAATAAAAGTTTAGGCGGTTCCTTATCGAGTACTACTTAGCGGGTCATGTATAACGGTTACTCGGTATAAATTTGCGTTCATTATGTCAATATTCAAACTCGAAACTAACGGAAATTTTCTATACAAAGTATATTAGCAATAACTCGTAAAAAAAAGCCACGGTAAAAGCCTAATAAGAAATGTATAGTCTTATAATACCGTTAGTACGTTCAAAATAAGTACTTTGGAATTCCTGGCATGACGACGACGACGATGAAACTGAAATAAAATCATCTCGCTCGCCATCTCAATACGTCCTGATCTCGTACACTAATCGTATTGATTTCGGTGGCAATCGATTTAGAACCCTCAATTCCTATAGTCAATGTATGAACAACCTTCTCTCATATACATATAGCGATTCAAGATATTTGATTCCAAACACAGGTATAAGAGTTGTTGAGCATCATAGTATGAACAAGCAGCTATATTCCTTGCACATACCATATATTTTTTGGAAAAATCTATTTCGGTGGATCTTTCAAGAATCTTTTATCGAATAAAATAAGCTACAGTACATAGTAATCGGACAATAAGCAACTACGCTTTTGTTGCTTCGCTCTTAATAATTTTACAACTATTATTTCTTTTTATATTAAAGGCACTTTGCTTCTTCTTCTCAAATATAGCTTTTTGCACATTAATTTCATGCTTTACATTTTTTTACAATTGTTTTAATTTTCACTTTCACGTGATGGGATTGTACCGCTGGTACACCTTAAGTTGTTAACTATTTTAGTTAAATATTTCGACTGCTTTTTAGGCATGACGGCGTGAAATCTCTCGGAATGTTTTATGCATTTGCTATTGAAAGTATCAGGGCAAACAGATTTGACCTGAGGGACACGATGACTTGAATTCTACGATCGCATTTCATGCATTGGATGTTCCAAACAAAAATTAATTTCATTGACGTGGAATTTTCAAATTGGAAGCGCTCAATTTTTCCAAATGTTACCGTTCCATCTAAATGCTCATGATCTTTCTGTAATTTTAATCTGATTGGTTAAGCGGTTTAACCAGATGTTTAGATGCACATCTACGGCACTAACTTTTTGCATATTTTGTGAATGTATTGCTTTGAACTCAGACGGGATAAATATTTGCAAATCGCCATCTACATCTGGAACCTAATTTCTCATTTATATTTAAAATTAATCAATTTAGCGGTTCTTTCAGAAGTTTAAGCATACACTTGGTCGACATTGATTTTAAGGATCCTTGCGCATGGCTGTTTTGAAACCGAATTTGCTGTTCCATTTTTTTCGATGGCGAATGCATAAGACGCTCCCACATGTTCCATGCGGTCGTGCCTGAAAATTCATTACTTAATGGAGATCAGTGGTGATATGATTGATGTATGATTGAACGTGCTACGTCATTGTATCAAATTGCCATTTTTAATTATATATTCTTATTTCTTATATGCAATGAGCTTTTCAACATCATGGGTTCACTAACATGCACTCTATTGCACATTTTAATATATCGGATGTATCGCAAAAGTCCTCTAATCTGGGTGTGGTTTCGAATCAGTAATGCCACACCTCGTTCTTACTAGTAGTAACGTTTGCTGGGAGCAAAGAATATAGTAAACAAGAAAAGCATGCAAAAGATATTTCGAAATTGTAACAAAGAAATATTGCGGCAAAATCAGTGAGGTTATATAAATAACTGCCTAAGACACCCTAGTACCAGTATTGAATTGTGCTATTGGCAGTTTAAAATCACACGCGAATTCGGAAATTCTTTTGATACACCCGATATAAATGGAGATATTAAAAAAAAAAATCAAATATATCTTCACTAGATACACGAAGAAGAAAAGTGCACGGAAAATGACGGACGATGGATGGATGGAACTTCAAACGAGTCGAGTTTATCCAGTACGCTGCAACCCGGAAGAAGGCTCGATACAGATTTATCATCGGAACAACAGGATGATCAGATGCATTTACAGGTGCGAATGCAATCTCGCACCTATGCACAGAAACCATTTATGCAGACATATACTGAATGTAATTCATATCAGGACAATCAATTAAGGAGTGATGAATCGTCCAAGGAAAACTTTTGCTGCAAGAAACCATTGCCAGGCTTCCATCAGGCATTCGGCTCCACGGAAATTGGTCGCTTTTCCCGCTCTCAATTCTTCACCAGTATGGTTGGTAGCGATGGTGACAACAGCGTAAGTAACAACAGCAGTAACAACAACAACAACAACAACAACAACAACAACAACAATAATGGCTCATGCCATGCCAGTGGTACATCCACTTTTGGTCCCACTGCCGATGGCGCCTCTATTGGAAATTTCACATTAGTCGCTCATTACAACGAGGTCCGGAACACCCCCGCGTCCCGATGGCACAATCCATACGTGGGCGTTATAGGTAGCGAAATTTAAGTGATTAATTAGATCATTTCTGAATGCTAGAAAAATGTTACTAATCTTACCATTATCGTCATAAATAAGTGTGATATGGTGAAAGTATTTCTATACATTATATTTTTGTTGTCACATTGCTTCACGCGGTCATTATAATTATAATGGTATCTCGGTTAATTTATTTAGAATAAAAATAGAAACTCGAACTCAAAAATTTATAGAAATTTTTCGATTTTACAGGTTATGTGCTGTTTTTGGTTTTGGATCTATAAGTTTCTATCTCTTTTCATTTGACGTTTAACTGGAGATAAATTACATGCGTGGACATTCTTCTACGCAAACATTTTTATATTGTCGAGTATTTGTCTTTGAAGTTCTCGTATATTTTTTGTTTTGAACAAGTTATAAATTTGTTTCTCTATCTTTGAGGATCTTAGACAAAAATTATATTACTAAATACTGATGTGTTCATTATGGGTATTTGAAGGAAAAATTTATTACTCAAGAAGTTTTAAAGAGGATGTCAAATTTGATTTTCAATTTTCGTCCTGTCTATATTATGATTATTACCTTCTTTGGCATTAATATAATACATAGATCCATGGCGATGACTTTTTCTTTCTTCTAATCTGCTACACTTAATGGTTCCGTTAGCGATTGGTTTTTTTCTGAATTTCTTTTCTGAATAAATTAAAGCTTTGTAACAATATTTATTTGATTAGCAAAAAAAGTGCCATTTCATGAGCACAAGAAAGTATGAGTTGAATTGATTATTGATGTTATGCGCACGTGTGTTTGCATAATAATACAATTTCGAACATTCTTAATTTCACATGTAAAAATTATAATCATAATTATATTTTACCACAGAAATTCACAAGTGAATGATAAGAAAATTTATCTGAACTTAATAAATGATTTGGCTCTGCTTTAACCGTTTAATTCACTTTTCAAAAAACCATACTAAACTTGTTACAAGAAGAGAACGCAGTTTGATATGCAAAAAAGTGGACAAGAAACGAAAATAAAAAATGAATAGATCGGAGATCTGTAATTGTATATTGATGCATGCACACATGAGGCGTCAATAACGTTATACTTAAAAAAATCCACGAAAGTTTCTTGTATATCTGTAAAACGTATGTAATTCAACAAATGGCGACCATAGGAACGAGAGGACTGACAGATTGATTGTAATCGATCAAATTTCAATTGGTTATCAAACTTGTGCCTTTCGATGGACTGGATATATTAAGTATTATTACAGTAAT
>JARPRH010000901.1:39317-52482 GCA_031763665.1 Calameuta haemorrhoidalis
TTAGGGTTTTAAAAAATTAAGTAGCATTGGACCCCCCCCCCCCCCCCCCCCCATAAGTCACTATATATCTCCTTATTATACGATCTAGCAGTAGCCCATCATTTTAATTGTATTTTCAAAATTATCTATAACATCTTCGCTACTCTTTTATATTACTATTGTTTCTCATACCAATGGTCATTCAATAATTAATCAAAGTTTAGGTGGTTCCTTGTCGAGTACTACTTGACGGGTCCATGCATAACGATTACTCGATATAAATTTGCGTTCATTATGCCAATCTTCAAGCTCAAAATCAATGTTAATTTTCTATACAGAGCATATTAGCAGTAATTCGTAAAACAAACCACGGTAAAGGCCTAATAACAAATGTAGTACGTTCAAAATGAGTACTTTGGAATTCCTGGCACGACGCCGACGACGGCAGAACTGACATAAAATCATCTCGCTTGCCATCTCAATACGCCCTGATCTCGTATACTAATCGTATTGATTACGGTGGCAATCGATTTAGAACCCTCCATTCCTATAGTGAATGTATAAACAACCTTTTCTCATATATAACGATTCATAAGACATTTGATTCTAAACACAGGTATAACAGTTGACTCGGGTAAAGAGTCTCTGCGGCTCGTGCCCTTTGCAATCGGTTGCCTGTACTTGGCGCGAGACTCGATCTAGTCTTTTGATATCTTCATTTCAAATTCATTTCTAGTCGAAAAAGTAGAGTGATAAATGTTGCTCGGATTAAAAAACTATTTGTATTAAAAAATGGTAAAAAATAGTATTAAAAAATGGTATATTTGAAATAAGCATGCATTGAATGAAAACTTCGCTTCTGTTAGCTTCTAACAAAAGTAATATGATTCCATTTTTAATGTTCTACTGGTAGCATTCGGCTTCATAGACTTGAGAATTATATGTATATGGTATAAATTATTCTAAGAAACACATTTCTTTCTTAACGTAGTACGAGCGGTACAGTCCCCTCACGTGAGAATGAAAATGAAAAAAGGTTTTAAGCAAATGTAAAGTATGAAATTGACGTGCAGAAAGCTATATTTGAGAAGAAGCAAAGTTCCTCTAACATAAAAAGAAATAATAGTTGTAAAATTATTAACAGTGAAGCAGCAAAAGCGTAGTTGCTTATTGTTAGAGGTCATACGTTGTACGATTTTTCTGAAGAAAAATTTACATCACTTGTCCGATTTCAATGTAATGTAGCTTACTTTATTCGTTAAACGATTCTCTAGAAATTCACCGGATTAGATTTCTCGATTAGCCCTATTGTTCCTCAGGAATTGTCGCCAAAAAAATTGTTCATGGCATCATAGTATGAACAAACAGCTACATTCCTTGTACCATACATTTTTAGAAAAATTCTATTTCGGTGGATCTTTAAAAAATCTTTTAAAGAATAAAATCAGCTACAGTACATTGTAATCGAACAAGTGATATAGATTTTTCTTAAGAAAAATTGTACAAGGTATGACCTCTAAGAATAAGCAACTGCGCTTTTGTTGCTTCGCTTTTAATAAATTTACAACTGTTATTTCTTTTTATATTAAAGGCACTTTGCTTCTTTTCAAATATAGCTTTCTGCACGTCAATTTCATGCTTTACATTTGTTTAAAATTTTTTAATTTTCACTCTCACGTGATGGGACTGTACCGCTCGTACTACCTTAAGTTTTTAACTATTTTAGTTAAATATTTTGACTGCTTTTTAGGCATGACGGCATGGAACCTGTCGGCATATTTTATGCATTCGCTATTAAAAGTATCAGGGCAAACAGATTTGACCTGAGAGACGATGACTTGAATACTACGATCGCATTTCACGCATTGGATGTTCCAAACAAAAATTAACTTCGTAGACGTGGCATTTTCAAATTAGAAGTGCTTGATTTTTCCAAATATCCAAATTTTTCCAAATAATATTGGTTAAGCAGTTTAACCAGATATTTAGATGCACACCCACGACACTAAGTTTTTGCATATTTCGTGAATGTGCTGCTTTGAACCCAGAAGTGTTAAATATTTGCAAATCACTATCTACATCTGGAACCTAATTTCTCATTTATAGTTCAAATCAATCAGTTTAACGGTTCTTTCAGAAGTTTGGGTACACACTTTCGAGATAGATTTTAAGGATCTTTGCGCATAGCTGTTTTGAAACCGAAAATGTTGGATATCTTCGAATTTGCTGTTTCATTTTTTTCAATAGCGAATGCATAAGACGCTCCCACATGTTCCATGCGGTCGTGCCTGAAAATTCATTACTTAATGAAGATCAGTGGTGATATGATTGATGGATAATTGAACGTGCTACGTCATTGTATCAAGCTGCCATTTTTTAATTATATATTCTTATTTTTTATATGCAATGAGCTTTTCAACATCATGGGTTCAGTAACATGCACTCTATTGTATATTTTAATATATCGGATGTATCGCAAAAGGCCTCTAATTTGGGTGTGGTTTCGAATCAGTAATGCCACACCTCGTTACTAGTAGTAACGTTTGCTGGGAGTAAAGAATATAGTAAACAAGAAAAGCGTGCGAAAGATATGGCGAAATTGTAACAAAAAAATATTGTGGCAAAATCAGTCAAGTTATATAAGTAACTGCCTAAGACACCTATTGGCAGTTTGAAGTCACGCCCAAATTCGGAAATTCTTTTGATACACCCGGTATAAATGGGGATATTAAAAAAAAAATAAAATATATCTTCACTAGATACACGATGAAGAAAAGTGCACGGAAAATGACGGACGATGGATGGATGGAACTTCAAACGAATCGAGTTTATCCAGTACGTTGCAACCCGGAAGAAGGCTCGATACAGATTTGTCATCGGAACAGCAGGATGATCAGATGCATTTACAGGTGTGAATACAATCTCGCATTTATGCACAGAAACCATTTATGCAGACATATACTGAATGTAATTCATATCAGGACAATCAATTAAAGAGCGATGAATCATCCAAGGAAAACTTTTGCTGCAAGCAACCATTGCCAGGCTTCCATCAGGCATTCGGCTCCACGGAAATTGGTCGATTTTCCCGTTCCCAATTCTTCACGAGTATGGTTGGCAGCGACGGTGACAACAGCGTAAGTAACAACAGCAGTAACAACAACAACAACAACAACAATAATAATGGCTCATGCCATGTCAGTGGTACATCCACTTTTGGTCCCACTGCCGATGGCGCCCCTATTGGAAATTTCACATTAGTCGCTCACTACAACGAGGTCCGGAACACTCCCGCGTCCCGATGGCACAATCCATACGTGGGCGTTATAGGTAGCGAAATTTAAGTGATTAATTAGATCAGTTCTGATTGCTAGAAAAATGTTACTATTCTTACCATTATCGTCATAAATAAGTGTGATATGGTGAAAGTATTTGTATACTTATATTTTTGTTGTCACATTGCTTCACGCGATCATTATAATTATAATGGTATCTCGGTTAAATATTTAGAATAAAAATAGATTGATACGTATAAACTCAGAATCAAAAATTTATAGGAATATTTCGATTTTACAGGTTATGTGCGGTTTTTGGTTTTGAATCTATAAGTTTCTATCTCTTTTCATTTGATGTTTAACTGGAGTTCACTTACATACCTGGACATTCCTCTACGCGAACATTTTTATATGGTCGAGTATTTGTCTTTGAAGTTCTCGTATACTTTTTGTTCTGAACAAGTTATAAATTGGTTTCTCTATCTTTGATGATCTTAGACAAAAATTATATTACTAAATACTGATGTGTTCATTACGGGTATTTGAAAGAAGTTTTAAAGAGGATGTCAAATTTTATTTTCAATTTTCGTCCTGTTTATATTATGATTATTACCTTCTTTGGCATTAATATAATACGTAGAACCATGGCGATAACTTTTTCTTTCTTCTAATCTGCTATACTTAATGGTTCCGTTAGCGATTTATTTCTGAATTTTTTTTCTTAATAAATTAAAGCTTTGTAACAATATTTATTTGGTTACTAAAAAAAGTGCCATTTCATGGGCACAAGAAAGTATAAGTTGAATTGATTATTGATGTTATGCGCATGTGTGTTTGCATAATAATACAATTTCGAACATTCTTAATTTAACATATCAAAATTATAATCATAATTGTATTTTACCACAAAAATTCATAAGTGAATGATAAGAAAATTTATCTGAACTTAATGCTCTGTTTTAACCGTTCAATTCAATTTTCAAAAAACCATATTAAACTTGTGACAAGAGGAGAACGCAGTTTGATGTTAAAAAAAAGGTGGACAAGAAACGAAAATAAAAAATTAATAAATCCGAGATCTGTAATTGTATATTGATGTTTGCACACATGAAGCGTCAATAACGTTATACTTAAAAAAATCCACGAAAGTTACTTGTATATCTGTAAAACATATGTAATTCAACAAATTGCGACCATAGAAACGAGAGGGCTGACAGATTGGATCTAATCGATCAAATTTCAATTGGTTATCAAACTTGTGCCTTTCGATGGACTGGATATATTAAGTATTATTACAGTAATTAAGATAATCAAAGTGAATTTTACATACCTATTATTATTCATTAAAAGCCGATTTCATCATTTTCACCGTAGGCGCGTACTTGCTCTTTATATGTATATACATATATGTATATGAGTGAGATAGCCAGCGCCCTTACTTAAATTTTTCGATTGAGAGATAATTAATTGGAAACCTTGGGGTGCATCTATGTAATTGAACTAGGTCCAATATAGTTGACACAGAATGAAAAAGATACATTTTACGTCTATGTTTTGTCGAAGTCATGTCCTCGAGAAGGGTTGCGTTTGTGGAATACATAAAGAAAAAGAAAAAATACAAGGGTCTGTAAAGAAATATTCTGGATTTTTGTAAGCAAGACATGTAGTTGTTGGGTTCTGCGTTGTGGAACGCCAGAGTTTGTAAATAATATTGAATATGTAAATTCGAACAATGCATGCATCTCATACAGATATGATAATCAAAATCGAAGCGTTCTCTATGTTAACGATTTATTAACGTTAAGTAGACAATTAATATTTATTATGGAGAAATTAAATATGTGATAAAGGAAAGACACAACACTCGACACACACAGACATACCCTGTACACTAGAATCTAAATACCCATATGAATATAAAACTATCTATTATGTAAATGTTATGATATGAAAGAAAAATAAGCGAGGCTGGCCTGATATTCCACAAAGCTTAAAATTTCATTTATTATCACTTATAAAAAGAGGGCTTTTATTCCGTAATTTGATGCATGCATTCAAGCATAGAATAATGATTATACAAGTCAGAAAAGCTTTACAAACCGGTATAGTATTTTATTATTTAGTTTTATATTCTTTCATCTTTTTCAAGATACGTTATTCCGTGTACTTTAACGAATTTGACAAAGTTTTTTGGCATACAGCAATTACAGACTAATTAATGTTTTGATGAATGGATTGGAGATAGAAAAGAACAATAATTGTAAATATTTTCTCTCTCATTATTCTAAATGCACGTGCATTAATATTTACTAAATAGCAACCTTAAAAAAAAGAGACAAAGAATAAATATAACGCAAGAAGCCGTCTCCTATTATTTGTTGTCGTTCCTCTACTTGGATAACAGTGCTTCATTTGATAACTTGCTGAGAATTGGTCAATTTGTTTATTTGAAAATTCTCGCCAAAAATTCGCGGCCAAAGTAGTGATAATAGCCCAGGGAAGAATGCTACGTTGCTGCTTGTAAATATGAGCAGCCGAAAGCACGAATCGTAACCTAGAATCACAGGTCCAACAAACTTTCCAATGGCTGCTAGTTAGGACAGAGAATTTTTCAAATTCGAAAAACACCACGTGGGTATATGAGTTTTTGAATAAAGTTATCAGTATTTTAAGTACGTGCATACATGCATATAAGTGGTATGTGATATGAGTAAAATTATTATTATTAACAATTTCGTTAATGGGTATGACAAATATTCTGTAAGAAAAAATGGAGATATTGTAATAGATTTGGTAATTATAAGTGGTGGTTATCTTCGTTGATGGAGATTATGTGATGTATTTAATTCTTCCGGCGATTATGAAAGTGTCCCAAGGCACGGTTTTGTTGTTGAGATAATTAGAGTTTGCGTTTGTTTTAAAAAAATTATTATTTAATAATGAGTTCAATTTTTCCATATTCATGAGTTAGGTGACTTTTATAATTACTGGTACAATTAATTATACAATTAGTGAATAATTTTATTCCGAATTTTGTTTAATTCTCGTACAGTAAGCATTAACGATACCCTGGACTGGGGATGTAAGATGATCGATGCTTGGTAATGATCCCCAGTCTAGGGCATGGTTGATGCTCATTATGCAGATAATTTGTTGCGAATGAGCTTGGCATAGTTCCATTTTCTCAAATTTCTTTGTTTAGGGTATATCTTGAGGAAATTTCAAATGCTCTTCGACAGAACTGGCGTTGAATTAATTTGCTAAATTAGAGCATATATCGTTCAATTAATTAACCTTTCTTCGGAGATTTCACGATCATTATGCATTTATTGATTAAAACGATATCGAGTCTCACGAAAATTTCTATATATAAATATCAAAATGAAAAACGCAGTTAGTTGGATTTTACGAAAATCTTCGTGAATTCTCACTAAAGAAAATCATATCTTGGGAACAGTTTATACTGAAATAATATCGACCATTTATTTAATCATTATATTAATTCTGAAAGGACCACAGTTTTACAAAGAAATAGTAGAACATTGTTTAATTGTTCGTTTCGAAATCTTAAAAAGAAAATTTGAATTTACAGAGAGGCTGTAGCATTGCAAAATTTTGATATCAAAATGTACCTTATTATATAGTATGTTCCCCATATGTCCGGTGTAGTATCGATTTATTTTGTGATTCCTAGAATGGAAATATTAAAAAAAAAGTTATTTTAAAAGCGTAAATTCTTGAGATATTCGTTGTGGAATTAGCGAGTAGCCTTTAAAGGGCTGGAAAACATTATAATGTCTAGAAAATAGTGTTTCATTATCAGGCCAAGTACACATTTAACTTAGAAATAATTTAGAAAAGTTAAATTGGAAAGATTTTAAAAAATACCACTAAGAGTTAATTTCGTTTGAATAAGCATTTTGAAACATCGATCGAAGTGTCTTCCATTTGAACAAGATTTCTTGAAATTTTCGTAGCACACGCATTATTGAATCATCGGTGTATTGATTTGGTTATTATTTAACTTTGATTGACATAAAATATTGTATTACGTTGAATTCCTGAATTTGAGCTACTCACGATCTGCTTATGTAAAGAATAATTAATACAAGGGAAAAGTTAATTTTTTTTTCTATAAAATATACATTATCTATCAGTGCTATTAGTTTATTAACCCTATTATTTATTTGAGAAAATTTAAAGCAAAATGTACCGTCTTTCTGTAATCTTTAACAAATTTTTATGAATTAAATATGAAGTTATCACTAATTCTAGAGATTACACATTTTCATTCTACACTTTCCTAAAAATTAAATTAATGTTTTCTTGGTGTTAAAATAAGATGATGTTTTTCTGTTACAATACAGAAATAAAATTTTGCTCCATTACACCTTTTTCATAATCATTTTATTTTTATAACATGAAATTGCATTAATTATTAGCCTGTCGGTTAAATTAAACTTTCACAATTATCTCGGAAATTACTTTATTTGCACAGAGCGACATAATACAGGTAGACCTCGATTTTGGAAATAGGTTGGTACTTATTGTTGATAAGTTTAGTTAGCATTAGTACATAAGTATACAATAGTCTCAGTATCAGGTCGTACAAAAAGAGGTTTTAATCTTACATTTTAGTGAAAACAAAAACTAGTAATTACTTTCAACAGCAGGGTGTTCGTCTTGTCTTTTTTTAATAGTATAAAGTTTTTAAAGTTCATACAGAGATTTTTATGCTAAATATTATCCTGACTATCACAGTCATGGGACATGTCATGTGTGTATCCAAATATCTGGGTGAAACGTTTAACTAATCGGGTTGAAATTTACAAGAAATCATAAGCATTTATAATGAAACAGTAATATTCACAAATTTCCAGCATTTCCAGCTCGAAAGTTTGGCAACTACGGTAATAATTTTTTAATAATGGCAAGTGTCTAAGGAGAGGGGCAGAAGGGGAGTGAGGGGGTTGGGAGGGCGAGGAGAGACGGTAGTCTCGGGTCAGTGGAAGATCATCAAGGAATTAAAAAGTTATATTCAGTAAGATGGCACAGCAACCATTTTTCTAAGTCTTAGTGTAAGAAAAAGTCTAAGTTTAAATTTAAAGCACACATCCACATTTTCAATTTCTAAATTCGAGTATAGATTCTAAATTCTCTCTAAACCTTTTCTCGCTGATTCCACATCCGAAAACTTCATTCCTCAAACTTGCAAATCTTATTGAGAGCCCTTCTGATACACGTAAGTTATTTTATTTTATTTTAACGTAAATATTATGTTGAGTTTATTATATCCTGTATTCATACAATCGTCCTTATCTTGATCAACCTTCGATTTCTTAACCAAATTCCCAAATTGACTCCTGTCTCACCCTTAACACATACCCAAAATGCCTACTCGCGATCGAGTATCAGATCACCTCGCAAGTAAGAATTCAATTCCGTCAGATTCCTTAATAATTCCATTACTGTACTTGAATATCGATATATTTAATTCTGTTTATATTTCAATACTTTGGAATGACTCTCCATTTATCTTCATTCCACTAATATTTTCAATTTGAATCTAAAAGTATAATGTTACCTTCTACAAGGATTTATACTCCACTAAAAGTATGTCGATTTTAAGTTCTATTAGTCGTTAGTAACTATTCGATCCCTATCCACGACGTCTTATGACCATCGACTTCTTAGGACGTAAGTAACATCCGGGATAAAATCCATGGTAAAATTCCAAAGTCAATCGGTCTTTCCATTCTCTGCTTTATCGATAACATGCGATTATCGAACGTCACAGTAGAGTAAAATTAATTTGAAAGGACCATGCAATCGACTATCTGTATAATCGTGCATATGGGGCTCTGAGACGCGATAGCTAGTGAGAGAGCGATGTTACGGAGAGCCACTGTAATAGGTCGAGTATTTGACAGAGTATTTGTCAGCGCACATTTTATGTGCTCAGGCCACAGCTCAGTTAATGGAGATATATAGAAGTTTGGCTTCAATAAAAATAATTATTGGTTTTCATAAAAATCTCAAGATGCACTAAACATACGATCAGGATCAGGTTATGAGGGGTTATGGGATACGATATAAACTGTGGTAGTTGATTCAGAATACGCAGTACCAATAAAACATGTATCAATAACTTTTTCTCATATATAGTATAGCTGTTTATCGGATATTCGATTCGAAACATAGGTACAAGAGTTGCTTCGTGTAAAAAGTGTCTGTCGGCCGTTGCCTGTCTCGCCTTTAGTTGGCGGGAGACTCGGCCGAATTGTTAGATCGTCAAACAAGTATTTGTGCCATTGTTTTACTATCACCAGATTGATACCGTTCAAACGTTTATTCCCTGATTTACTGAAAGTTTTTTGTAATGTTGCACAAATATGCCAGCCTTGCCCTGGTTACATTAAAAATGGATTTCACTAATTTTTAATTTATTTTATTATTTGAAAATGAAAACTATTCACTAGACTTCTGTGTGCAGAAGCCTCACGATTCCTCGAAATACGAAAGCCAAATAGAGAAAAACATTAGAACGTATTAACACGTTTCAGACACAATATCACGCGAGTGTCTACGTCAAGAAAAACCACGTGATTACAGACGACTTAAGGGGGTATTCTGGTCTAGAATTTTGAAAAAATCAATTTTTTTTTGTATTTCTTTAAAGTTTAGACTTTTAAGAATATGTCCTTAAAAGAAAATTTTTAAAATCCAATAATTTACGGAGTTATAGCTATTTTAGTGACGCAGCAACGAAACCCGTCACGACGGAGCAAATCGGGCAATAGACCGCAGAAAATGTCCGACTACTTGACCATTTTTGGTATCAATAAATTATACATATTGTGACGCGGCATTTCGAAATGCACGTCACCAAATGGAACATTTTACGATTTCCGGCTACATCGTGGGTCCCTACGCGTGGGGAAGGGATTTCGTGGCGATTGGACTGTATATTATTTGCTAAATTTATACTTATTTCTGTCGTGGGAACGTTTTTTTTGTGTTTTATATTTTTCAAGCGGATCCGAAAGGATCCTGTCAAAATTCGAATACTACGAGTCCCGAGAGTGCCAACTACGGGCCTGACGAAGCGCGCTAGCGAGACGGCGCGGCCGCCAGACCGGAGCACACATCCTAAGAGGCCACCTACGCGGGACGTTCGGCGAGCGTCTCACCGATCCAGAGAGCATACGGAAGTTGCAGTAATGGCCTGGAGCCGTCCCTCGAGGGAGCAGAGGTGGATGAGATTCCCGCCTCCCAAAAATATCACTGTAGCCATCCCAAACACGGAAGATGCTAGGATCTATTTTATTTGGATCGAGGAAAACAATTGGAGATCGCGGGTGCTCTGGAGAAGTCGATGCGTCCGCTAATCTGATTGGCCTAAGGGATGTATTACAACGTTCCTCTTGGGAAGGTTCGCGATTTTCCAAATTCATAGCGTCACTCACGGTGCGGCCGAGCCTAGGAACAGACGTGTATTCGTCTGATAAATTTTGTATAATATCGTACTGTTTTATTCTAGTTTTGTTTGATTTATATAGTTTTGTATAGTCTATCGTGCCGTTTTGCGATCGTTTGAGGGATACGGTATCGGAGAGATTGTGTCTTGAGGATACCTGGAGCGACTAGGAAGGCGGTGAGTGACGCTTTTGTGAGTTGACCATATTTACGTTAATGATAGATAGACCGTGTCGCAGTGTCGTGCCTCACGCATTCCCGATCATTATTGTATTCGCGGATGCTCACCGGTGACGCTCTGGAGGATCGGTGCTATTTAATATCGTTTATGGATCAAATTTTTGTTTTGCGTTACCGCCTATACAGTCCACGCCTCACGGAGTCGTTTTCTTAGCGCAAGGGTATCGTGAGTCCGTTAGCCCTAGTAAACGTTAAATTCTGTATAATATTCTGTTGTTTGTGTACTGTCTTATCGTATCGAGTACGATATCTTTTATTTCTAGAACATTAAGGTCTTGTAAATTTGAAGATACTATTTTGCCAGTAGGTCTTCGGGACCGCCGGTTTAATAATTCCCTTGGAGGGATCTACAGTCCCGTTCTATGAAAAGTTCATGTAATTTTGTTCAGGAACCGTTGTTCACCTTTGAATTCAGACAAAATTGGGAATGAGCCCCCCAGGGGGATCTAGGGGCGGAGCCCCGTTAGGGGGTTACGGGGGGCGAAGCCCCCTGACTTGATAAACGAGGTTTTAAAATGAGTATACGCTAAGAAACCATTGACTGCAGTGCCACTTTGACAGTTAAAATTCAAAATTCGATTAAAAATATTGTAATAAGTAAGAGACAATTAAAATAAAAATTGATAGAATAAAGATTTTCTTAGATTAAAATTAGAAATTGATTTTACATAGAATTTTTATTCGATTATAATTGGAATTCAACTAAATTTTACTTGTCTTTCGTGATCCACATACACACGCACGACACATTACGTTTTTTGCAATTTCAATAAGACTCTTCGTGTCCGCTACTAGTCTAACCAAGAAACATCAGGCAGTCGTCGCGCGCAGGCGCGGCGTCTCCATACATGTTTCCAAGGGCCAACGCGCATGCGTAATCGACAATTATTTTCTTATTACCGTCCACAGACGGCAAAAATAAATCCCTCCCCTAAATATTGCTCATTTCGGCTATTGGCGTGACCCCTCCTGGAATGACGAAAAAAGCGTCTTCCGTTTGCATAAAATATATTGTCTTTTCCTTTATACATGTTTTACGAATTTGCTCGGTCGACTGTACTGATTATATTATCACAATAATGTTTAGATATAATGATACTGAAAAATCCTTAATAATTTTTGTAACAATTTACAATGATGAATCACCAATGTTAAGGTTAAATTGTCGCAGCTCGATTGTACTTGCGAATGTCGAGGTAGTCATTGTGATAACGTTAATTGTACATTTATGATTACAATAGAATTTAATAAATTAATTGTCCTAATTAAATTGAAGTTTATCAATAACACAAATTTTAATTTCATATTTCTCTTATCTACCTCTTTTTTTTACCTATAACATTTGATTCTAAAAAATCTTAATGTATAATGATGGACAATACAAGCTGTAATCTTTTTTCATTCTACTTTGGACATCTACTTTATGATACAATTATAATTTATAACGATTGTTTCTCTTTATAAATTGTAATGTATTTTTTTCTTAACTTGACACCGGTAAGCAAAATCCGAGAACGAACTATCTACGTTACCTTCGTCCGTTCACCCTTCGTTCTTGCATCCACAAGCCAGGCGGGCGCCAGCTAATTCTTGTTTCACCGGGAATTGACGAGTCGGTATAAACTGGGAGTTGGGGTGGAACAGGTCCAACTCCACCAAAGACGAGAGCTCTGACGGAACCTATCAGAAAGAAGATAGCTTAGCGGATCCTTTCGATTTTTGGGGACGCGTGAAATCGAGAAACGCAACTGGATGCACGAACGGGAGCGGACGGTAATGAAAATGCACGGCCGCTCAGGCTGCTAGGTTGAGGTAGAGAGGGTCGGAGTAAGCGTCAGGCAAATAGTGCCCGATACAGAGAGCGACTAATCGAGAACGTAACAGATCGAACTCCCTTCGCCAATTTAATAAATTGGGAGTCCTCGCCGGAGCTGATGCAGCTAATCCGTGATCGCCGAGAACTGTATCCAAAGGATACTCAGGTGGGCACTGCACTGGGGCACAGTACTACACCTCCAGAACACTCACTGGAAATCCATAGAATTCCCTGGATATCGCGAGGACAACGCGAGAATTGTACACATGAGAACTTTCTATACCGTACCGAAACACGGCTAAAAAAACTATCAACAGATAGCACGGGAGCGCGAGCCAGTTCGTGACACCTCGGTCGGTGCCCCGAGACAGACTGATTT
>JARPRH010000903.1:4488-15960 GCA_031763665.1 Calameuta haemorrhoidalis
TGAGAGTGTATCACTTGATATCTTCTTGAGATGAGATCTGAGCAACGACTATTAATACGGGCCTGAGCCTCCCGCCCTTTCTCAGAAAGCGATGGGCACCCAAAGCCCAAGTACGAGCTCTGGCCTCAAGTTTAACTTCAAGCCTGAAGAATTGGCAGCTATCAAAGAATTCGATAAGCTCTATGACAAGAATGATTTTATGAAGATTTATAAAGAAGGTAACTATTTAAGATCTATCTCGCCGGGGCACAACCTCAAAAACGCACGTCGTAGAAACACCTCAACTGCCAATAAAGGTAGCAATGAATTTAAAAAACCGCGCAAAACAGCGAAGATGCGAAAAACTGAAAACAATCCAGAGGTCGCCACAAGCAACCAATACGAGCAACTCTGAGATGACAGGGACACGAACGCCACAGTTCCAATCAAGCTCACCAGAGGTGCTGACAAAAATGACAGTGTCAACAGCAGCAAGAATCAAAGTAACATAAACTCGGCAACAAATCTCAAGCCACCGCCGATCTACGCTCAACTTAACGATATCAAATCGATCATCACATTCTTGAACACTAATAACATCAGAAGTACGGACTTCACAGTCGGAGAGTATAAGGAAAATATTATTACAATTAGCTCACATACAATGGAGACATACGACGCTATTATTCAACCACTGAAAGAGAAGAATATCCAGTATTACACTTACGCACCGAGACAGCTATGAGGGGGCTATGATGAAAACGAAGTGAACACAGCTCTTGATAACCTCAATATTCCAGAAGTTAAAACCATAAAAGTGAGTAAGATGATATTTGACAAAGCGATGCCAAACATGTTTCATTTTTGATGTGTAATCATCTATAGCGGCGGTATGGGCCTAAATTAGAACAAATGAAACGGAAGTGTGTAAGGGGAAGTGCTTTATCTATCTATCGGCTCGGTTCGGAGTTCGCGCCCAAGCTTCCAGCGGCATTCACCAATGGGTTTTCATATGAAAACTTAAGTGAGTATAACGGATTTCGCCCAACACTGTTCGGATTTGGTGTATAAACTCTGTAGGTCCTCACGCTTAGTTGACTAAGGCCCGTTTCGCAAGGTACATCGCCATCACCATTAATGACGCTTATCTGCGTTCAAGATTACATTTTCTTTTAAAATTTGTATATATTTGTATGTAATACTAAGAAAATGGACTTACGAATTAAATTTATATGCCTTTAAACGTTTTCGACAATGCTATAAATTTTTCTGATTAACGACAGCACAATATATTTATATTTTATATCTGTAACAATACAGATTTGAGCGCTTAGAACTTCTTTAATATATCCCTTCGAGTAACAAAAACTTGTGATATCCCCGAAAAAAAAAAAAAACACTTACGTGTAAAAAATTATGTCAAGTACAGGAGTGCTGTGAATTCCTCTAACAAAAAGTATTGAAATCATATTATTAATGCCAAGTATAAAAGTCAGTACATATCTGCTTAATATATGATCTAATACTAGTCCATCATTTTAATCGTATTTTCAAAATTTCCTATGACGTATTCGTCACTGTTTTATATTACTACTGCTTCTCATATTTAATTATGATTTATAATTGAACGAGTAATCCGATCCTGATCGCAGTCGTGATTTCTTATGTCGAATAATGTATACATACATATTTTCATGCAACATGTCACATAAGGATACCGATGCCGGAAGGCATGAAAATTTTATGGAATTATTATGACTGCGTGTAGAGTAAAACTTCAGAATATCTCTTGAAAATACACATCTTCTTTTATGTTGTCAAATAACATAACATGATTGAAAATAGATAATAATAAGGAAGTAATGATAGTATAATAATGACAAGACGTGTGATTAAATGCACGCTTGATTCGCAGCTGACTGTCCCCTCTAACCATGTGCTGTGTGCTACTCACAATCAGAACGCTTTCTAAGCGTCTGAAATACCACGCGGAACTTGAACTGCACTCGAAACATAAACTAACAAAAGTACAGAATGAGGTATGATATACGAATAACACTGCGTATTGAAGCGTAATTGCGTCTAGAGTCGTGTGATAATTTATCACAATTTTTTTTACCATTATGATTAAAATCGATTCCTTAAGTGCATAATTGGAGCACTTTCTAATTCTTTTTTTAGTTATCTTGTTGAGAATTGAGAACTTTTTAATAAATCTTTAAGAAATTTTTATGCTATTTGTGAAATAACTAAATTTTATTCAATTGGGATTTTAAAGGGTTGGCCCTAATTAATAAAAGATCAGCGACACATTCCTCGCTGTGCCTTGCAGAAGATGTATGAGTATGTTCATAATAAGCTGATCAAGGACTGAGCAAGGGAATAAAGGCATATTTTGGAGAATTTCTAGTAAATGAAATTCTTGAGTACACTAGGAGCCAGGTTACTTGGTCTATTGTGTATAACCTCTGGGGACCGCTAGACACACTGGAGAAGAACAGACATTAGCATGGCCACATCGGTTCTAAAGAGACAGAATTTCTTTCCAGCGGGATCTGCTAAAATCGCAAGTTACGTCGTATGTAGAAATTTGCAAATTTGGTCACGCAATCGCACTAGGGACTTACGAGAAGAAATTTGCATGCAGATTTATGTTTTATCATGAAATATAACTGAATGAGTTCATATTTTTTCAATATTAAGAAATATCTTTCATGCATTGATTATTTAATGTGTAAACTTTCATTTAAACTAATAAATAACAATTTTACAAGTATCCGATTGGTTTTCAAAGTTGTTCGACTAGTCTTCGATAATCTATTATCAGCTTCCGGCAATTTTAATGATTGTATACCCAATTAATTTTCGAATGAAATTAAGATAGTCACAGCTAAATTGAATCGAAATACTATTGTACATAAACTAATCTTAGCTTTCAGTTAACCTTTAACTATATGTATACGTGCGATCTTACAGATCTCACGTATCTCTTTTATATTTAGCCCTTCATGTCCGTATGATACAGTTGCGTCCAACGAAGTGACGAAGAAAAAGTAGGCGATTAGTACGGACTGTTCCACCCATTCATTGGAAGAAATATCGAGCACTGGCGAAGAGAAGATTGAATCGGAAAGCAATCTTACTAAAACAACTGAACATTTCAACGATGCATATGGTACGAATAGAAAAATATGGTCACTTCTGAAACCACAGAAACATATTCGCACAAGGCGTGATAATATCATCGTGCAGCTCCCTAGTTTGAAACGCCCATCTCGTACTGAGGATACGGCTACTGTGTACTTCACAGATGCCCGCAAAATAACTAATTATATAATGAATACCTGTATTACCTGAAAGCCAATCATTCCTTTGTTCTTTCCTCAAAAGAGAAGAGATATAGCAGACCAACACAAACCATTCTGCGGCTTATATGACCGACACAACATTCAAGCCCCAATATGATAGAAGACAATTGGTATTCATCTCCATTGAATTCGTAATGCTTCGTAACAAGTTCGTGACGTAAGTCGGTACGTTCACATTTCTTAGCTAGGGAATCCACAACTGCCTTAGTAGAATTATAAAACTGAATCATATCAGGAATGTTCAACCCATTGTTCCTTCTTCAGGAATGGTACATCGACGGCAACAGAAGTATAAAGTGACAGTTTTTGGGAATATAATTCAGTAGTGTCACGTCCTTATCGAATCGATATACATAGAGCTGATCTCATTTTTTGATTTCTAGGGGATACAAATGATGAAGATATATACAATATATATATACCTTTTATTTTTCTGAATTAAAAAAAAAGGTATATATTATATGTATATATTGTATATATCTTCATCATTTTTATCCCCTAGAAATCGAAAAATGAGATTGGCTCTATATCGATTCGGTAAGGACGTGACACTACTGAATTATATTCCCAAAAACTGTCACTTTATATTTCTGTTGCCGTCGATGTACCATTCCTGAAGAAGGAACGATGGGTTGAACATTCCTGATATGATTCAGTTTTATAATTCTACCAAGGCAGTTGTGGATTCATTAGCCAAAAAATGTACAAGATGTTCATCAAGTCGCTAAATACGCCGATGGACTATAATTAGATTTTTGAGAATCCTCGACATAGCAATTAATAATGCTTACATCATGTATCAGTCGTATCGTGGTAATCCAAAGTTATTACGGTTTCAATTTATCAGTGACGTAGTTTATAGTTAATATCAGCCCCACTTGGAAAGAAGTTACCAATTCAAACATACCGCCAGAATTACGAAGTACAATTCAATGTATTTTAGGACATAGAGGTTGAATATTCAAATCTTGAAATTGAAATGCGCAAATTAATAAGGCGTAAGTATTCTTCGATTTATACACGCCAGTCAGACAGGAAAACCAAATATTGTTGCTGTGCGTACGATAAGCCAATAAGCTTAATATATGCTCCAAAATTATCTGCGAAATTGCTCAAATGACGCGTAAAGCATGCTGAAATATGGCAAGTCTGACTCTGAACAATTTCGGCCCGTTAGTTAAATATGGAATTTTATTATTATTTTTTCATTTCTTATGTCAAGTCAAAAGGTTTGTTTCTAGTTCGGTTACAAGTTTTTTTATTTTCTCAAGTTAGCATAGCAATAAATGTTAGACAATGTAAAAATCACATGTTTATACGTAAATTTTCAATAAATTAAATACAAATTTATTACATAATCCTTATTCGACAGCTATTTAATAAACTTGTTGAAATGAAGAGGAGAACGACGTAAAACTCTATTATTGAGCTAGTTCAAAAGTCGACAAAAGTTTCAGACATTTTCAATTGGTTGAAGATAAAATAATAGACGGAAATAAAAGGATATTTAGTTTTATAAAGAATAAACTGCCTAAGAAATTAGGATAAAGAAACGTTATAACATTTATATAATTACTGTATATAAAAGTTACGTTATAACGTATTTTCTTTACTGGACACCAGTAACGAACATCTGACAGCTAACCAACGTCACCTTCGGCCGTCCATCCTTCGTTCTAGCATTCGCAAGCTAGGCGAGCGGCAGTCATTTTTTGTATTAACCGGAACTGTCAAGCCATTACGACTTGAAAGTTGGGATCAAACACTCCTAACTCCAACAAAACGAGAGCTCTAACGAAACCTAACAGAAGAGATGATAGTTTAACGGATTATGTTGATTATGATTTTTTGGATGCAACCGTAGGTGCTGATCTTTGGGGTCGCGTAAAATCAGCAAACGCAACTGGATGCTCGAACGGAAGCGGACGGTAACGGAAATGCACGGCCGTTCAGGCTGCTAGGTTACGGTAGAGAAGATCGGAGTAAGCCTCAGGCCAATAGTTTGCAATACAGAGAGCAGCTGATCGAGAACGTGACAGATCGAAATTCCTTCACCAATTACTAAATTGGGAGTCCTGACTGGAGCTGGTGCACCTAATCCGTGATGGTCGAGAACGGTATCCAAGGGGAAACTCAGGTGGGCACTGCACCAGGGCACAGTACTACACCTCCGGAACACTCACAGGAAATCCATACATAGGAATTCCTGGATATCACGAGAACACCGCGAGAACTACACGAGAACTATACAAGCGAGAACTGTCTATACCGTATCGAAACGCGGCTAGAAAAACTATCAACAGATAGTACGGGAGCGCGGGGCAGTTCGTGACACCTCGGTCGGTGCCCCGAGACAGACTGATTTGACAGTAGCCAAACATCGAGAACTAATCATTCTGATTGGTCGAGATCCTTATAGCCGATAACTCTTCCTTTCCTTCGAGTCGTCCCTTTAAACCAAATCGAGAGCGTTCTTTAACGAATCGGTACGTAACATAACTGGAGATCCTCCACGGCCGCTTCCCCAGGGCATCGGGCGACAGCTGGGCACCACGTCCTCAACTCGGGCAGGAGGTTCCTCCCCTGCCCTTAACCGTATCAAAACCTTATCACCGCCCGCTCTACAGCCCTTTGATCATCTGAAAGCATTGGCGTAACTGCACTAATTAACCCGAGAGCGTAGTTTCTGAACGGGGTGGCGACCCGAAGGGAGCCGCAAAGCGAGAACGTTATCTCTATCGATAGCCGGAGTCGCTTTGTGACCAGGATTCGAAAAGTCACGTCACAACTTATATCTCACCGCCTACAATCGAAATAGTGTAGGTCATTGTGGCAACAATTTATTTCGTGGGAAATATCGGTACTTTCAGAAGTTGCTGGCTGGTACTTGTCTCTCTCAGAGCATCAAATCAAATAGGAACAAGAAAAAAAAGAAGAATATGAAGTGGCTGGCGGTCGATTGGCCTAAGCGAAGACTGCCGCGTAGACAACTGGAGTTCAAGCCGCCAGAGTTCGCCTCGAACCGTCGTGAGTGACGCACGCGCTCTGCGGTAGCTCCTGCATTTTTTCTTCTTTGCATCACACAAAGACTGTGGATAACCTTTATATTTACATCAAAAGGTGTGCTTTAGGGTACCGTCCCGATATCGCGAAAATAAATAACAAAAGACAATCATAACAATCGTTCTTGCCCAAAGTGCGTAATAATAACTCTACAGTGTAGCGCTGTGGTCTTTGTCGCGTATCGGGGTGCGTGACCCCCTCGGGTAAGGTTGTGGACTCACAGTGTTGCCACCGTGGCTTCTGACGACATCAACATGGAAGGTGAAATGAATGATAACAGTAATTCTCAGAATATTAAAGTAACGGATAACGTTTCTTCAGAGAAGATAAGCAGCCTTGGAGATCATGAGACAACGAATACATTGTATAGCATAATTTAGCAAGCTAAATCACTACGCAAAAATGTTACACAACGGCAACATTGGTCGAGTCTTAGAACCAACCATAACTCAACAGCACTGGAAAAACTTGATAAAAAGTGCACACTGAAAGAGTTCAAAAAATTACCGTCACCGATAGCATCTAACTTCAACAGGACAAGAATACTAACTAGAGCAAGGAATGATAAGGAAAACCTAAACTATGGGATACCTACAGACAAAGAAAGGCGTGAGCCAAAAAGAAAATTCAAAGTCATAAAGGTAACCGAGAACACAATAAGCAGAGATGATGGTATCAATCTGCATAACAATCAATTTATCCTCCTTCAGAAAATACCATTGTTATCATCAGATACAGCCTTAACATCTAGAGATAGGCTTCCGATGGATAACAAACAGCCAGAGCTTACGCCTCACATAAGGAATCAACATGCAACAGGGCCATATACATATGAATACAGCTAATATGAGATTATTATCAGATGAGGAAAAGTCTAATCCTATAAAAAAAAAAAAAAAACCCCTACAAGAGGCGTATTAGACCATCACTCATACATGGGTATAATGTTACACTTAACAGACTAATCGAAGTATTAAAAAACAACAGCATTGGTAAGAACGACTTCAATGTTAGACAGATGGACAATGAAAATTTTACAATTAACTCAAATTACCTGATAATGTTAAAAAATATGACTGATACTGTTAAGAAACGTGATAGAAGACTATATGTATACGTTCACGCCGAAGGGACAAAAATATAAAAGCCTAGTTCTATAAGGAGTTCACGGGGATTTCACAGAAAAGGACATACTAGATGAAATAAACGAGCTAAATCTACCTGTTATCAAAGTACGCAAAGTTTCAAAAGTCTACTTTAACAAAAGAACACCGATGTATACAATTATTTGGTGCGGATGAATAGCGAGACCCAAACGCAATCACTGCTAACAATCAAATCTCTAGCACGCCAAAGAGTAATCTGGGAACTATTGAATAGGATATTTTTCGGTGTACCAACTGCCAAGGAGTCGATCATTCAAGCAGTAACTGCTATTTAGGATACAGATGTGTGTAATGTAGAGAAAATCATGAATCAGGTCAGTTTAAAGTGGCCAAACTCACTACAAATAAAGAAACCTAATACTGTATCAGTTGTGAGAAATATGGTCACCCGGTATTATATAAGGATTGCCCAATCTCAAAGTTTGTAGGAGAAATTAAAAGTTCGGCAAAAGAACAAAAAATTAAGAGTCAAACTACTCGAGTGGCTAAAATAAACTAGGCTATGGATGAACTAGATAGAGGAGAAATACCTAATCATCGCAATAAAGAAGATCCTCGGTACCACATAAACCGCTGAAAATACCTCAAACTAACCAAATGGAACGATACAGGACCGATCCATCGCCGTCCGAAGAAAATGTATGGAACAGAAATATCCCTAGTAGCAGACGTCTTTTTTCATACGACAGAAATAATGAGAACCCTAGATTAAGCATGAACGATACATTAAATGAAATCAAACAAAAAATCGTGGAATCCATAACGTCACAGTTAAATAATTTTTACGTATTAGTTAGTAATAACTCCGAAGGAATTGATAAAATATACAACGCGTTAGGAATCAATGATAGCTAGCGTAACAGTTAAGAAATTCCCGAGCTACCCAAAAGGAAGAACCCCTCGTCATTTAAATCATTAAAGGTAGCATCGATCAATGTAAACTTCCTCATCTCTCTTAATAATAGATACGACCTATTTGATTATGGTTCCTGAGAATAATATCGATGTGGCACTAATATGTGAGATGAAAGTTAATCACTGATAAAAACTAAAATTCTCTGAATATAATTCAATTAGGATTAATAGGAAAATTAGTGTCAATGGAGGTGATAACTGTAATAATGATCAGAAGGGACATACAGATATACAGGGACGTACTAACAAATCTATTCACCGTCCTTATTGATATTATACCAAAATAGGATTGTGCCCCCCCACCCCTGCCCCCCGTTCACCTACCTTCCCAAATGCGAATTTCGTCTTTCGTCTGTGTATCTTGATAACAGATTAGAGATTACCGACACTATCAATAACAAAATCCCAACTGTAGATTATAATAGTGATCACAAAGCCCTAATACTAACAATTAAGGGAATACAGCAGATAAGCCTATCTGATCCATAATCATCCTACCGGTTCTCGTATAAAAAAACCAAATGGAAAAAAATCACCAAAACATTAAAATATATATAATCAAATAATATCGGAAACATCTTCAACGAAGAGATAAGTGAACACCATGTTAATAGAATCCTCTGTCCTAAGGACAATAGATATCACAGTGTCTAGGTACAAGATAAACGGTAACGGCCTAACCTGTACTAATCAGAGAATAAAAAACTGCACAAAACAATCAATATTCCAGCAACCGTTATCTATACAATAAGGCAGATATCCCTCGTATCGATAATTATATAATTAAATCTACCAGAGACTATTGCGCTAGCATTAAAGAAAGTAGAAATAAATATTTGAAAATATATGTATACTGAAACGTCCTTCAGCACTGTGAAGTCCAAGCAAGACATTCGTATATTTTGATCGAATTGAAATAATACAAAACAGTAATAATATACCGATTATTTAGCACTAATACCAAGGAGATAAAAGAATCAAAAATACACAGAAAATCGAGAGATCATCCTCGGTATAGGATGGCTACATTGCATCACCATCGAGCGACCACCGCCACGACCAACAAACAACAAGAGCTAACGCTTCGAGATGCTGCGCTACATTACATCAACAAATTCATAAATATATTCCCAGCGAAACTTATAAATGATCGGTCTCACTCTCGCAGCTGATACAGCGTGACCACGGCGAAAATCGCAAATACAAAAAACCGCAAAAAATTTGCCAGGACCAAGATCACCGAGCTACGTATAGTCGACTCCTCTTACGTTTTTTTGTTTATTCTTATGAAAAACTCCACTCATCTGCCGGAGAAACATATTCTTCTTTACACAGCGTACCGATCGTGACAAACATTTCCGACGACAAGGATTCACAGAAAAGGACGTCGCCAGTGTAACGCTCTGAGGTAAAAGTGTATTATGCGCTAATCGCAGCAAAGAAATCGGTATGCAGCCCTCAAAGATCAAATTGAAGAGTCTGCAATCATGTTCAGTACAAATGGTACAGCAAGATCTTCCCAGCACAATATCAGACCCACGCCAGCAAGACCAGTATTTAAACCATCGTATGATAAACAGTCAGCCTCTCCTCCCCCTCGCAGACGCGGCTCAATCCGGGTACCAGGCTAGTTTTTTGAGAATCAAAACGATAATTATAAGTACATAACAAGTGTAAAACGGCTATCCGTACATGTGTGTAATAGTATATTAAATTGTCTTGTTAGTCTAATAAAAATTAATATGATAGTTAAGGAAGAGTTTACACTCAAGCGGAATGATGCAGATAATCACTCCATTTTCGCTAATTCTCATAGTGCGTACGAAAAAATTATATAAATACTCAAAATTAATAAAATCTAATCATAAATATTCTATCACGTTCTGTGTTTCATTTTTAATTCTTACTCGTCATAAAAATCCATTCACCGTTTTCACTTGCATACTTCTCCTTTGCCGTTAATTCCTAATCCCCACTAATACATTCCGTAATTATTTTCCTGAATAATTTTTAATTTTCAAAGAGCCATAATTCACAAAAATCATACCTGTTCCAATCTTTCTATCCTAAACGCCCGTTACCCTCAAATTGGAATTTTTCTACGTCCGAATTAGGTTTCTTCGCTATAGTAACCTTTACCTTTCAACTTACGTAAAATAGAGATCCTTTAGCATAAGTTAATTAGTAGCCTGACAATTTTACACGAGGTTCTTCACGAAAATATAATCTCACTGTCAAATCCCTAAAAATGTATTAGATTAAAACATATTATATTATGTTAACTGCGAAAGTACATGCCAGCCTGTTTCGTACAGAGAACGCCCATTTCTTAAATTCCCCAAAAGATATTAAAAAACAAATCTACATCTTAAAAGAAAAACACACGAAACTCGTACCGAGAATTAGTACGTAAATAGATAAGCTTATTAAAAAGAAAAAAATATATATTATGCCCAGCAGCACTAATATGCGCGATTCTATCCATACGTATGCCCAAGCTGATATTACGATTTACCCTAAATATAATGTAAAAAATAATAGAAACACACGACACGTGGACAATAGTGATAACAGACAGCTATTCTAAATGAGTAATGCTCCAGGCCCCTGGACCAATATTAATGATTCGATTAATAAAATGAAGCAATAATTTAGTGACACTTCCTCATAATCAAGTAGTTTCTTTTAACTATAATAAATAATTACATTGCTGTTGCTGCACGCCGTATAAACGAAACCCGTGTAAATAGCGAATACCGGCACTTTACCGTTATCAACCTTCAAGGGCGGTAAACAGAAATGGTGAGGGGCGGGGGAGGGGGCTGCGGTAGCGACAAAAGATGCCGATAGAAGCGCGATGGTACCTATAGTATCGGACGGTCGCCACGCGTACACGAGGCTGTTAGTCTTCGACGACCACTGGACAGGGGGACATAACTCAATTGAGACATTGTTGAACGAACTATTTCAGAGATAGTGGG
>JARPRH010000905.1:4465-19529 GCA_031763665.1 Calameuta haemorrhoidalis
AAGTAAAATTGTTGAATTAAGGGTTAGCATTGATTAAAGAAATAGTAAAAATTAATATAAAGATTCTTATATCTATCGTTTAGTTAGTACTTAGTCTATAACTTATCGAAACGCTGAGGTGGGCATGTCCAAAAAGGCTGCTGCCGTAACACTGGCGGCAAAACCGGGAAGTAGCAGCGGAGGAAAAGGTGGCGGTAGTAAGTACAAATTTTGTATAAACAATTAGTAACTACGATAAATTTTCTTTAAATACTATTTATATGTTTTGCTCTATTTTCAGATGGGAAGCAAAAGCCGAATTGGCGATGGAGCAGAAAGCAGCGGCAGGCGGCCAATGAACGACAGCCGTCCCCGTACCGTGGCCCCGGAGGGCGAAACCGCCGCCCGAAAACGCCACCAGAAAGTAAAAGGTCAAAGCGCGCATTGCGCGTTATGATGGATGCAATTCTAGACAGAATGTAATCTATCTATAATATATAACTAAATAAATTAATATATTTCTCTAATTATATTGTGTTCCCTTTATTCTCCCTCCCCGCCTATAGAGTTAGTACTTTTTATAATAGACCCTTTATCTGTAGACTGGACCTTTCAGAGGGCATGCAAAACTCGTTTTGTGTAAAGTTCAAATTGTATCAACAAAACTGTTTAACTTCTGACTGCGAACTTTTAAATGTTGTAGTAGATACTACATGAAGTTCACTCTAATAAGACCCAATGTACAGACGAAAGCTATGAGAAATAAATGTACAGATAGAGACTTCATTTTAATAACTAACCTGTATTGTTGATCCGTACTGTCAGTCGAGGATCGTCTTTCTTAGGAAACCTGTACAGTTTGGACTTGATCGTTAATTTTCCGTTTGCACGTCCTCTGTACGCACAGAAATCATACTGCCTTTGCTTTTTCTTATTTCTGTGTTCCATACTTGAAACGCTTGTATTCATTTACTCTATATTTGAAAATGCAGAGCGAACTGACACTCTCAAACTAGAAGAAAGAACTAAAAACGGCTAGCAGAAGCCGCGGGAATGTTTTCAGTTTACTTGCCACATTGTATGCCTTCATGGGTTCGCGGCATATTCTTGAAAAGGTTCCGTTCACTATTACTTTTCTACGATTGCTATAGTTCATTCCCGATTTTCATGTGTTTTATTTGACAAATGGAAAGCAATGAAGTCTTTAGCAAGGCGCACATGTCATTGCATAAAATATTTGTTATAAAACTGCATATGCAATGTCTTGAACTACACATATTTTATTTCGCGTGTGATTTGCTTACGACTGCATTGTTTTTTAACTTCACCGTCCCATGCGAGCCATGCAATACCGGGTCTTAAAAAAAACTAAAAAAAAAAGAAATGAAGAAAAAAAAGTTTTCTTCTCTGGACGCGAACTCGGCACCTTACGATTATGAAGCTGAATTGTTGCAAACACGCCCAATGCATATTTCTCATATGTGACAATCCATAGCTGGTTGAAGTCAGCAGCCTCACTTGTTGCAATACGGATTCCTGTGAAGATGTAAAAGAGAAAATTCGACAGCAATGGCAAAAAATCTCGTTTCATTCGCTTAACGATTTTGCATTTGTAACATAGATACATTTCTCCATTTCATTTTTTGTTTTAATGTGCCGTGGTCGCCAAGTAGTACTCGATAAGAAATCACCTGAAGTTTTATTAATTATTAAATCACCATTAAATCATAATTAAACACGGGAAGCAGTAGTAATGTAAAAGAGTAGTGAAAACATTATAGGAAATTTTGAAAATACAATTAAAATGATGGGCCTCAATAATATGATATCAATACTTTTTATTAGAGAAATTCACAGCACTCCTGTACACGTAGCACGTAAGTTTTTTACACGTAAGTGTTTTTTGGGAGATATATTATACTCCATATGAAATATGTACATACAGTAACGTCCAATTGAAGTGGAACACTTGAGTTTTTGTGTATTTCTGTGAAACTATGACCGATTTTAAAAAATCAAAGACATATTTTTTAGGAAATTTCCTTCCCGTTTGAATGGTAAAAGTTTTATCCCGATCGGATACAAAATGGCCGACTGGCAGAGATTGGCGTGAAATAGTGCATTTTGGGACTTTTTGAAAAGTGAGAGAACTAGTGGTTTCAGAAGCAAATTCATATTTCTAATTATAGCACAAGAGAGAGCATCGTTCGGCATTAAAAAAACACCCCCATTGAATCCCTGTAGCATCACTCTAGGCGGAGCTACACCCCCTTGAAGTGAAAACACTTAATTTGCCATAACTTCCGAACGCGCCGGCCAATCTGGTCCAGTTTTTGCATAATATCATTTTTAATGGTACTGCAGATTCTCACAAAATTATTGTTTTCGGAAACGATCCTGTGACGGAGATCTCGAGATTTCGGAAGCGCACCCGAAGCTTCCCCGTCATTTTTAATTGGGAATGCGATGAAATAGAAGTTTTATATTGACTCCATGTTGTAGCTGAGATTTCAACGATTAAAACGCGCTTTTAAACATCCGAAAACGAGTATGATAAGGGGTTAAATTTTTTATTTGAAGAAACGCCTCAATTTTGCGAGTTCCGCTCGAGGTACTCGGGTGTCTACTACCCTAACACGCGCGCCAGGTGATTGTCACCCGATTACTCCGAGCGGAACTCGCAAAATTGAGGGGTTTCTACAAATAAAAAATTTAACCCCCCATCATACTCATTTTTGGGGTGTTTTTTAATGCCGAACGATGCTCTCTCTCATGCCGTAATTAGAAATATGAGTTTGCTTCTGGAACCACTAGTTCTCTCACTTTTCAAAAAGTCCCAAAATGCATTATTTCACTCCAACCCCTGCCAGTCGGCCATTTTGTATCCGATCGGAATAAAACTTTTACCATTCGAACGGGAAGGAAATTTCCTAGAAAATATGTCTTTGATTTTTTAAAATCGGTCATAGTTTCACAGAAATACACAAAAACTCAAGTGTTTCACTTCAATTGGACGTTACTGTATGTCCATATGTGTTATGAAAACACATATTAGCTTGATTAATAAGAAATAAAATGCAAAAAAATTGATAAAAAAAAGTTTATGGTCAAAGACTCGAACACGAAAACTTTGGCTTACAAAGCTGACACGCTACCGCTTCGGTCATCGGACCACTTGGCAGTGAAATACACTTTTAAGTATATGTCGTATCAGTCATATTCTTGGTTGCTGCGTTGCCGCTCGACACCGGCGTTTCCTTGCTCATCACTCGTTGATCCGTGAGGGGAGCGGGGTATGGGCAGGAGAGTAAAGAGAGTTCTTTCTTCTCGTCCAGATTTCTTTATTACAACACTTCACTAACTAATCACTTAAGTCTTAAGTCGCGACCGGTAGGACTTGCAGGTCCGGGACTTATACTTACTCTGCTCGTCTCGCCCTCCTAAGGTGTCAACTTTCCCCTATCCGTTCTCCGGTCAAGGGACACCTTGTCCGCCGGTCGCCGCTAAAAAAAACTCAAATCTTAACCTAAACAAAACAGAAGAATCAAAACAGAAAATCAAAACGGGACTTGTAGCCTCTCGTCGGTGGTTCCCGATTATACGCCGACACGGCGTTCCTGACTGGTCACACGTCCTCGTGTGCAATCAGTTTAGTTTCTGCTTATCTAAAGTTTTCTCTGAAACAATATGACCGCTCGATTATCCTGACTCTAACAGCATAGGGTTGTTACAGCGTTCTGCTGTTGTCGTGTTCTCGACTGAACGTCGTTCGAGCCACCGCTCTTCAACTCCGGTCGCCTCCCACCAGTCGCAACACACTGCACCAAAGCAGCCATCAATCGCTCATGCGATTACCACAAAAATTGCTCTTATTGCAATTATCAATCACCCAAGCGATTACCACAGAAATTGCTCTTATTGCAATTATCAATCGCCCATGCGATTACGCTGCTCATTGCTTGCCGTTATCGCACCGTCTCCGCTCATGTTTAGTGGGGTAGGGTTTTTGTGACTTACGACTGATAAGCGAAACGAATGAGTATCGACTTTCCCAGTTTTTTTTTAGCAATCGCCTGTGTATTCCTCTACGCATACTGAATCTGTCTCTGCTCCTTGTTCCATAGCGCAAGGATCGATTTCGTTGGGAACGTCGCAATCTGGTACTCGACGCAATTTATACATTCGATCATGTGTATACTTATACGTTCTATTGTTGTCTAAAGCTTTTAAGTTATATCTATCGCCCTCCAACACTTCGACGACTTTAAATGGACCTCTGAACTTTTAATCTAGTCTCGTTTGATTGCGTTCATGGTTCTCGATTAAAACAAAATCGCCGACTGCGAATCTAACAACCTTGGCTTTGGTACTATCGAATCTCGCTTTATCCTTTTGAGCGTTATGATCGAGAGACTCCGTCGCTTGTTGCCTTACTTTTGACAGGTCGACTGCTTCCGTATCATCACATAACTAATAATTCTAAGGGGCTGGATTTAGTGACTCGACTCATAGTACAATTAAGAGCTAGTTGTACGTCTCCCCATGCGTCCTGCCAAGACCCATCCTTTCCCGATTCCACGGTCGTAAGCATGCCTTCTAATGTGCTCATGACGCGTTCGGCCTGCCCGTTAGCACGGCAACTACCCATCGCTATTAGGTGAAGATACACATTATGCGTGTTGGAGAAGTCCTTGAAGTCTTTACTTGCAAAACACTTTCCCTGATCGACGATAATGCGTGTGGGGGCGCCAAATATCGAAACTGCCGATTTTAGGGCTTTTATAGCGCTAGCGGAGTCAATATGCAGAGTATCATGGAGCAGCGCGAATTTAGTAAAGGCGTCAACGATGACAAACACGTATTCCTTAACGTCCTTTTTCCCGCTTAGTTTTCCGGTTGCGTCTATATGCACTGTATGCCACGGAATGGCGACCTTTGGTATAAGATGGAGCTCGGCCTGCACTCGGCCGAGTTGGACTTCGATACTTTACATGTTATGCAGTTATCATATTTTGAAACCAATAGTGCTGGAACGCTTTTTCTAATGTTTTCTCCCAGCCTAAGTGAACGATAGATGCATGTACGTGGTTTATCACGGACCACTGGAATGACCTAGGGAAAACTGGCAGGAATCCCGTCCGACCATTACGCTGAATCCCGCGGTAAAGTACGCCGCCTTTGATTTCGTATGTTTTTGCGTCATCTAGTTTAAGTTCCCCGTTTTGCAATTTGGAAATGACATCGCGAATGTCATTATCGCGTTGTTGCTCGGCTAAGATCGTCTTCCGGCAGCCCCTTGTCCCCCAGCCCGGAAAACCTTGAAGAAGAGTGGACGAACCCGTTGCAAGTTCGTGCAGGTTTCGGACGGCAGGCCTCAGCCTGTTTGACCTCGAACGTTATCTCGCAGAATCGGGCATGGTGCAGGAAGTTTGCAAAACTTTTCTCCCTAGCCTTCAACCTTAGTGTGTACCATGCGTGAATGAGAGAGAGAGAGGGAGAGGGAGAGGGAGAGGGAGAGGGAGAGGGAGAGAGGGAAAGAGGGAGAGAGGGAGAGAGGTAGAGAGGGAGAGAGGGAGAGGGAGAGGGGGGAGGGGGAGAGGGAGAGAGGGAGAGGGGGGAGGGGGGAGGGAGGGAGGGAGGGGGAGAGAGAGAGAGATTAGATTAGATTAGTTTTATTTATGCCATGGCTATGCTTTTTGGCAAAGTTGATTGAGATACAAACAATTAAACAGTTACACTCATAAGTGAGATGTGATAAGGTAATGATGTAGTGATAAAAAATTAAAGGTAGTATACCAGTTATAGCAAAGACTACAATATTTACATGAGTGTGTTTTGAAAAAAGCGACAATACAATTATAGTAGAAAGAAGAAAGCTGCGGACTAATTTGACATACTTAACTAAACAAAACTTACAAACCTTACTTAAGGTATTTCTACAATAGACAGTGCATAGAATTTGTGTATATATAAGAGTTAATTTATGTATAATAAATTGATGGTTAGAGATAGATAGATATGTGCACTGTACTTAATGCTATGAGGTAGAACGATGATAACTAGACTAACTAAGATATAAGTAATAAAAATAGAAATAAGATAAAATTAAGAATAGATAAAGCAAATTTGACAAAAGAAGGTGCATTTAGGTAAATAAGTGAGGTGGGAAACCTAAGTTGCTTCGAACTCTTGCATTTCAAGTGAGAAAAGGTGGGAGAAAAGTAACTTTTTGAAAATAGCGAGCGAGGGAGCAGAAGTAATATGCTCGGGAAGAGACTGCCAAAAATATAAGGCGGAGAGGTGAAAAGAGTTACGATAGAAGGTGGTGCGGTGATGAGGGATGGTGAATCCCGAGACTGAAGATGAATGTCTAATAGGGTAGCTACTAATAGGGGTTTGTCTAGAAAAGAGATCTTCAAGATAAGCTGGAGAGTTCATATGAAAGATAGTGAGATTACTAGACTTGAGAGGTGGTGCATGATCAAAAGCGTACTGGAGCGACAGGAAATCATGACCAGCTATAAAGGGTGACGGAGATTTGGTGTAAGCTAGAAGTTTATCAGAACTGTCTATAATAAATACATCAAGCCATGAATCACTGGAGACTGTGTGATACGTAGGGCCAGATGCAACGATATGCAGTGATGCAGATAACACCCAATTTTTTAAAAATTGGGCTTCGAACCTGTCCGAGAGGAGGTTACAATTGAGGTCACCAGTGATAATTATGTTCTTATAAGCGTGAACAACTCGGTTAAAATCAGCTTGAAAGTTATTGAGTAGTTGCGCTTTGGGCCGACGATAGATGGCTGAGAATAGTAAAGGCGCGGAGTGAGGAAACCTCACTTCGAGTAAAATATATTCAGGTGAATTAGTGAACTCACTCGGGGAGGATGCGAGGAGTTTAACTATCAGAGAATTGAGAATATAGCAGGCTACCCCCCCCCCCCCCCGCCAGGTTTGCCGTTGCGGTCATTCCTGATAATAAAGTATCCTGGGATCGAGACTAGTGCATCAGAGATACCGGAATGCAACCATGTTTCCGAAACAGAGATAAGATGGAAAGAGTGGGTGGTGAGATAATAGCGCACAAAGTCGATGTGACCTAAGAGCGAGTTAGCATTGAAATGGGCTACATTCTCTACAAGAGCGCACGGTGACCGAGAGTTTGGTGATGATGACTGTCATGCCAATTTGGCCAAATCAGTATCGATGTTAATCTGGATAATGGGGAATCCATTGTCTTTTTTGACAAATATGCGATTGTTTTTGATCCAAACAAATTTGTGCGAAGTTGTGGCTGCTTTGGCTTTGGTACGTCTAAGAAGATCATATTTGTCAGAGGATAGAAGCTCGTTGATATAGATGCTACCCGTGATATTAACGGAGAAAACTTCACTAACAAGCAGATTACGTTTAGCACGTTTTTTGCTTATTATAAAGTCTCGAACACATGAAGTCTTGAGCATCACCACCAGCGATTTTTTTGTGAGATTGTGTGGTGGATTCTGTGACATATTTTGAGTATCAAGAGTTTTTCGTAGCATTGGACGAATGGACAAAATATCACAGACGAGATTTGAAACACCAAGAGCAGAAAACACTTTGGAAGCTATTGCATCATGAGAGTCGGTTATACCAGAGGGAATACCGCCAATAATTAATTCATTAGCAGGTGATGAATCTGGAGTGATGGAGAAGGCAGCAGCAGCAGTGGACTCTAATCGTTCTAGACGAACTGCATGATCAGTCACTGTGTCTTTCAACTCGGAGATAACCGCGAGAGAGGAGGAGATCTCAGCATTGAATTTTGTTTGGTGATCGATGAAGTTGGAGAGTTTAGAAAACATGGCTTCTAGAGTCATGTTGACATTTGTTGGTTGAGATGGAATAGATGACTGGAGCAGATTACTCCTGTGGGCATCCATGGCAACGTTAGTAAGTCCAGATGTCGTCTGATACCCGTTTGTTGACACAGAGAATTGAGATACACAACAGGCACTAGCTGATCTGAAGGAGATGTAGCTCTTGCTGCAACCAGGATGGAACGACTTGAGACAGGTGCAGCACTGAACACTATCACCTGCCACTCTCTTGGTGCACTTGCTGCATACTATTTGCGGCATAAGGGATGTCTGCAAGTTGATGAATAAGTAACAATAGTGAATGGCACGTATGAAGTGGATAGTTAATACAGTAGTAGATGTCACAGAATGCTGGTAATTAGAGCACTTTGGATCCGGTAAGATGACCGGATTAAATTAAATTAAAATGAAGCACACGCGCACAATAATTATTAGTAACCAGATATGAAGGTAAAGTGTTATCACCGAGGAGACAGAGATGGTACCGAAGTAGGAGTATTGATAGTCACAATCTTATCTTGTAGAGCATTACTCGGTAGTTATCGACGGATAACGATGATTAAATCACTGGCGATAAGGTAGATGGCGGTAAGCACTGTGATGAAGTAGCTTAAAGTTGAGAGATCGATAGTATCGGTATTATCGATGATATCGATGAAGCTGGCGGGCTGAGTATCCGGTGCGCATGCGTAGACCAAGTTGGGACAAAAAGTGCCACGTTGTCCAGATTGAGGTTATAAGCTTGGTTACTTTTCACAAAACAATGATTTCCAGGATATATGAGTACCAGGCGAAATTATTATGCAGGTGAAAAGAGTGGAAAAAGCTCTCTTAGATCTAAAACAAGAATAGCCCGAAGGCAGACGGCGGCAGAAAATATCGAATAAGCAGTAAGACAGGAGTAATAGCATGACAGTTTACTCACAGAGAGAGAGAGAGAGAGCGAGAGAGAGAGAGAGAGAATATGATTTATTTGATCGCGGAGTAAACTCCTTAGCGCACATACGCACACAAACACGCACACAATGAAGAGTGCCTATTCGAAGGGCAGGCCAGCTTCTCGCACCTCTTCAGCACGCAAGTGTTGAACACACTGTCTCCGAAATTCCGCTAAGGTTGCGGCCGTAGTGACCTCAGGCGGCAGGGAATTCGACAACTGAATTCCTGTTATCAGAAAAGATCTATCGTACAGGGCAGTTCGGGAAGGATGGCGATAAAGAGAGTCTGTCCTTGAAGTATTCCGACGTTTGCCAATGTTAGGATTTAGTTGCAATTTGTCGGCAAAGAGCCCTGTAATTCCGAGGTGGAGTGCCTTATACAATAGACAGCCGATTAGAAATAACCGACGATTAGGCGATGTGAGCCATCCGAGACAACGCCTGTGACACGATATGTGGATGTGTCGCGAAAGTCGCAGCAGAAAGCGAGCGCAGTTATTTAGAGATACAGCTAGCTTATTTTCTAGAACTACTGTCAGATTAGTGAAGTCAGTAGCACAATAGTCGTAGATAGGGAAGATCAAGGCAGTGACTAGACGACGTTTGAGCGCAAGATCAAGATTGTAAGTTGTCATACGAAGGCGGTATAACGCTCCCGCAGACTTCTTACAAGTTTGTGAGACATGGTTAGCCCAAGATAGAGTGCTATCGAGGTATACTTCGAGATATTTGAAGGTAGATGCGAATTCAATTGGCTCATTGTAGAGCATCAGATTAAGATTTTGTGGCAATTGCATTGCATTGATGTATCTTGAGCTACCAACAATCATTGCCTTGGTCTTACCAACGTTAAGCCGCAATAGGTTTACTTGACACCAGGATTCAATAGACACCAGAGATAGAGAGATAGAGAGATAGAGAGAGAGAGAGGGGAGAGAGGGGGAGGGGGGGGGGGAGAGGATTTTCCGCTGACCAGACGTGAATTTCGAACACCAGTTTGCACGAAGCACGACTCATCCATAAATAAAATTCGTGAAATGAACTCGGGATGGGTCTCGTACTGTCGGATGAGGATGTTCAAACGATTTTCAGGATCGGGAGCATGCTGTCTATGGACCGGTTTTTTGTGGAAAGGCTTGTGCCCTTCGGCTCTTATTGTTCTATGCACAAGCGTGTGGGAGATGCCCAGTGCTCGACCCACGTCCCTCGTGCTTGTTTCGGGGTCTTATATAAAACAGTCTAATATGGCTTCCTCTGTGGCACGAGTCCGAATTCGGCGAGGAGCGCCTGCGTCTTTTCCATGCTGCGGTAAAACGTTACCGGTGTTCCGTAAACGATGGAAGGCTTGCAGAATAACACGGTGATCGGGATGTCGGCGATTTGGGAAACATTCCGCATATCATCTCGCTGCTACTCTGACTATGCCTTTGCAGTAACCGAAGTATATCAGCATATCGCCATATTCCATGGAGGTATAATTTATAACATAAAAAGATGGATCGAACGACAATCCGCAAAGACAAACTAGGCTGCTTTAATTTGTTTACGAGTCTGTAGCAATGAATGCGATTTTGTCTCGTTACTTTCCTTATCTCCCGCTCGCTCAAATCTATGTATGTATATTTGTTTTCCCTTTGGTTATCGATCAAGAACTGGGACTAGGATTGTTATTAATCATTCACATTAAGCGACAAGCCAATTTATTGCTACGATTTTTATAGCTTGTTTTATATCTTTCCAAATCAACTGCTTTCAAGAAAAGTTCAGAACCTGGGACTAACTCAGTGTAAGAAAGAAAACAAAAATAATTTTTTATACCAGAAGCGTATTCAATGAAATGAATAATAATAATGTTAAAATCTTTCCCGGTCCCTGAAGGAATGAGTATGGTAGAACATCTTCGATCGGGTTTGTGGAGTCACGTTAGATCTATGGAAATACCTCGACAATTAACGAATGAAACACGTAACTATTGAACAGCACAGATACTTCTTCCAGTACTTCTGAACTGGAGCCTCGTTTTCTTTGAAGGATCAATTAATATTTTTCTTTCGCCAGGGACAGATCTCTCTCTAAGCGACGCTTCTCATTCGAAATAGCATAAGAATCGTTATCTTCAGTGCCAGAATGATCAGCTGCTAATATTTTGGAATTAATACAATAATTCATTTGTATTGTGAATTTTTTATAAGAACAAAAAAAATTATTTTTTGCTAACTTTTATGGTAAAAAATGAAATGAAAATAAACATTTATAATTAAAATTAATAGTTTTATTGTATGCGCGATTCGTCGGTTTCTCAAATTATTAATAATGAGTTAACGATTTTATAATCAAGTGACGAATACTAATTCAGAATAATGAACAGTATCAGACGCGTGACATTGTTCAGCAATCTGTTGGAGTTAATTCACGAGTCAACTCTAGTTATTTGTAGCTACATAAGAAGATACACTCAGACCGAAATTGCTTATACGGAGGTATATGATATCTGCCATAATTTCCCATTTTTCAAGGGGTGTGTGCCATGTTAACTCTACTCATTCAAATTCAACCTTAATCGGATCTTTACTCTACACGGATGAAGGTTTCAAAATGCACCATAGAAATACGATAATAAATCTAATAAAACCTCGTTCGTTTTCATCCTCGTCAGTATTATCATCGACATTTTCCTCGTTACCATCAATCATCTTATCGTCATCAACGTTGTTGACAATAAAATTATGTCCGTCAGCGACAGCGTCCTCGTTTGTACTCGGAGTTTGAGTCTCATTTAAATTCCCATCTATTATTTTTGTTACATTGGAACAAATAATAAATAAAAACGAATAATCAAGAGTACTACTGTGACGATATGCCTGTACATTGTTAATTGATTGAGGATGTACATACTTGTACTCGTTCCTGGTTCTTCTGACTGAAATTCAATAATTTCAACCTTTTTGCATTTCGATGCGGTGAACAAGGAACCATTTGTTGGAACGTTGAAGGATAGCAGATATTGTTTGCTTGCTGAGAACGGGAATATTACAAGAAATGTCTTGCTTCCTCATAGAGAAAGAGGACATGTACGTAATTCATTACTCTTAACATAAAAGATTTCTTAGGGTAATGTCAAAATCCAATACCCAGCAGCAAACTGTAATCTATTTTTCTCAGGGATAGTTAGTATTTCGAAAAACAGCAGAGAACGATAAACTCAGAGTAAGAATTTGCAAATGAATGAACCAAAATTGATGATAAATAAAATAATATGTCTATTCTCACTATTCTTTCGAAGGACTTCTACTACAAAATATTTCTTGTCCCACCGAGCCATAGTACGACCATTGATTACGCGAATCGATTTTTCCGTTTCAACAGTCGTCGAACGATCTGCTTCCTACATAATCAGCACGTACATGGTTCTAATGACGATAAATGAAATTATGATTGACACCTTGAAATAAAGAAAATCAATTCAAATCTGACAGGCCAGATCAAACAAGTGCATACAGTTACTGAGTAGGATGGAGTGTTCGTGGTGTGCTCGTATGGAAAAAACATTTGTAATTCGCTGCTTTTGATTGGCTGACTAATTTACGAAAAAAATATAACGTAGTGTACTAGTATACGTCAATTAATAAAAGCGCTGCACTACTCAATAACAGGTTACTACCGTTTCCAAATAGAATCAATGGTTTTATCAAAATAGTCCTGCTTTCAACTTATTGTTAACATTGAGGATTGTTCAGCATTTCACGGAAAACCCGTAGAAAGCCAACCTCTAGTACTCATTCGCACTCAGAGTAGGAAAAGGGGAAAGCATCCGTTCAGATCGACCTGCATCCGGTTAGTTGAAATCAGGTCGGGAACGAGTTAAGCATAAGTTGAGAACAAGTTGAGCATAAGTTCAGAACAAATTGAGTATAAGTTGAGAACAGGTTGAGAACAAGTTGAGCATAAGTTGAGAACAAGTTGGAAACAAGTTGAGCATAAGTTGAGAACAAGTTGGAAACAAGTTGAGTAAAAGTTGAGAAAATACACATTGGTCCATACAATTCGAAAGCATTCGCACCGGCTCTTGTAAAATTGCATCTGCAATAACTTCAAGATTTCTGCATCTGCAATTATCAGTCGCCTGACTACAAAGAAAAGTAACCTGATGACTTATGAGTTCACCATTATGAGTCTTTTGAAAGAAAAAAAGTTGTTGAATTTCAAAGTTATAAAAATTATTAAGTGCTGATTTTTTTTTATTTCAATATCCCCTGTATCCCCTTAAGCTAATCTTGAATGGCAGAAGAACTAAAGATTAGCTCGTCATCCGCCTTTAACTTTTTTTTGCTGGATTCTTCGTTTCGATTAGTTGAGGTATGTATGTAGTCGAATGAATGAATGTATGTAGGCGATTTCTATTAATTTCATAAATTAAATAAATTTCTACAAGAAATTCACTTGGTTATGTTTGCCGAAAATAAAATTCGAAGCGCGGATGCACACGAACGCACGATCAGATGTCATCGTGACAGCTGATCAAAACTTTTGCATGTAAACGATTGCTTCATTCTACTCTCCGGCTTGCAGCTACCTTCTAGTCGAGCACATTCGAGCACTTTCTCCATCGCTTGTCATTTGTCGATGTTACCTGTGCGTATCAGACAATACACAATAAATCCATTGCCTCTTCAGTGCATTTCACATTGTTGAAATAGAAAGACTTTAACCCTCGATATTTCGGTCAATTTTGATCATTCGAAGTTTAAGAAAAAAAACATTTTGCTCGGCTCGCTATGCCGAACATCCCATTAATCGTTGGTCGTATCTTTAGTTTACACCCTGTATAGGAATATTTTCGACCGCCTCCTCTACGTTTAATAAATTTTCTAATGCCTTCTGTACTTCTGGAGACATTAACAACATATCGCCCTCAGAATGCGTATCGATAGCCCTAGTACTAGTAGCGTTGAATGTCATAACCGGCTTCATAGGGGGTAGCAGTGACGAAGTGGGATCCGTTTTTATCGTTACCTCAGCATCTTCGAAGATGGTGATTACAGGTAGTTGAGAAATCTTTTCCTGCAGGATCGTAAGCTGCGCATATACAGCGTCCAGCTGGTGACGCATAATGTCTATTTCGCTCAGGTTGCAGGATTTTTTTTTACTATAAACAAGAATAAGTGTTAAATGAAATTCTTGTTAATAAAAAATATATAATATAGTTATAGAACCTACCATTTTTGAACTCTACTTCATCCTCGTACAGTCTTTTGACTCCTTGTTATGGTTGAAGAATAAATCGTGGTGGTGCTGATGGTGATGATAATGATGATGGCGATGGTGAGAGAGGTGATGGCGTTGATGCTAATAGCGATGCCGCTTGCTCATGAATGAGAGCCGTTGTCACGATAGTCGTAGACGATTTTATTTCAATAGCTGTGAATAAATTTATGGCGTTAGTACGAGCTTTAGTAGACAGAGAAGTAGAAGTACACGAGCTAACACTTGGAGACCACTTACCACAATTCCTAATCATTCGCATTTTATTGTTTTGATCTTCACCACGAATTTTTAATATTTCGTGACATAGTTCTATAGTTGCCGGTGAACTATGCAGCCCTTCTTATGCCAAAAAATCCTGCGTAGGACCCCCAAATCTTTATCCACCTTATTCGCCCAATGAAATATCTGACACATGAAATCCCTGAGGAGAGATGTGACAGGGTGAAGATGTAAAATTCTCCTCAGATCGCGTTCCATCGTCTGGTCCTTCATTTTACTTAGTGTACTAGCGCTCTTAAATGTTTCCAGCTAATACTGAAGTGCTGCATCATCTAGTTTAAGAAGGAAAACATTACAGACTGTGAGCACTATTAGTAGTATAGCTGTCCCGATTCTGGACCAGGATTCCTGTACCCGGCATTTACCGACACTCTAGAACCTTCGAAGGTGGGTGTACGCGCTAACTTGACAACGTGTGCGCCCACATTTTCCGGAAGTGACGTCATCAAGGTCCCTCGATTCCAAGAATTTCCGGCTCGATTCTAGGAATTGCACGCGATCGAGAACCTTCTAGAACATTTTAGAACCTTCCAGAAGTTTCGACGGTTCGCCTCCGTGCTAAGTCGCGCAGAATCGCTCCCAGGGCCGGCGGTCCTCTCGCGCGATGTTTTAATGAAGCCCCTTGCCCCTACCCCGAAAAGGCTTCGGGAAGCTTCGATGAACGACGACGACGACGACGACGACGACGACGACGACGACGACGACGACGACGACGACGACGACGACGACGACGACGAC
>JARPRH010000906.1:26523-43698 GCA_031763665.1 Calameuta haemorrhoidalis
GAACTAGGCTAGTTTTCAATTGCAGTGAAATAAGTAATAGATAGTAAGTCATACATAATAATTGGGGATAAAAATTCTAAACAAACAATAAAAAAACAATTTACATAAGACAATTTATGATTATGATTCATTTCATAGCTCTCTAAATAAGATAACTCATTTAATTTAAAATATTATAAGCAAATCAGAGTGTATATGAGTGATAAATAAATCAGTATCAAATCATAATCTTTATTAATCAACAAATAACATTTTCAATACTCATTATCAAATAACACACTTGTAATTTAATAAATATGGTAATCATTACTCAATTACTTGAATTTCTCAAGACATGAAACGAGTGAATAATCGAAAACATGAACAAAAATAATTTAAAAACAGCTAATAAGAACAAAAATGTTCTTATTGTCATATGAAAAATTTTTACAGAAATTCAACTAGATTCATCAATATCGATATCAAGTCTTTTCCAATTTCTCTTCAGGCTTTCCAGTTGCTGCAACCATCAATTCATACAATTGATAAATTTGTTCGTCCCTTAATTCTTCAACATCTTTAATATTCAAATCTTGTCCTATTGGTTTAGCAGTATGTACACCTCGTAATCCAAGTTGATCTGCTAAGGTCATTGCATAATTCTAAAACAAAAATATTTCAATTAGATGTAATAAAGACACAGAAGATCAAATATTTCATAACCTATATACTGTAAAAATTAATTATATTCTCATAAATCATGAATTTAAAAAATCCTTACGGCCCACTCAGTCATAAAGATTTGTGCTTCCGCAGGATTACAAGTCTTGTGTCTTTTAAATTCATCACGCACATAATTATTACCAAGGGGTTGAATCTCCAATGGTAATCCTCGATGAAGTTTCATTATAGTTTTATACAACAGTCTGATTCGTTGCACATGGGTTAAACTTGTCATATTTTCTTAAGCCAAATCACTCCTTATTTAGTCACTTTCCAAGGATATAGATATCCCACATTTGTTCTTCATATGCAATCATTCAACATCATACACATATACAAATAACAATAGTGCCCACTACCATAGCCATCTTAGTCAATTTCGCGCATCTGAAACACAGCGCCGTCATATGTAGCATTTCAAAAACTATAGCGCCCACTTAAAGAAAATGCAAAACTCAAGAATTCTATCTAATTGTTGAACATGTTTATATTCTATTAATTTACCGTGCTGGTATGTCTCAGGATAAAAACCTGGTCTATATTTTATTTTAGAACTGTTCAAGAGAATCTAATTGGTATAATAAATATAAATATTTTCAAAAATGTACCCAGCAAACACAATATTACATGTAACGTGTACGTTAATTGTAATTTCCTATTCATTTTCATAACGTCAAATTATATTGACGTATACTATATATATGATTGGAAAATTACAACTCTGACATACACCTTACGTAAAATATATTGTGCTTGCTCGAGATATTATTTCAAGAAGAAATTTATGTTGTCACGTCGACCACACTACAGCCAAGTGACTTAAATTAAAACAACAAGTGTTTACGACATTTCGGTCTCAATTAGGACCCTCTTCGGGTAACCAACATATAACATAACCAAATATATAATATATTTGTGACAATGAAGCAATTATCACTTTATATCATAACACTTCTTCTGCAGTTGGAATCAACCGGAATCCAGCACTCACTTTGACCCGAAATATCTCAGAATGGTTATTAATTTCTCGGCCAAATTTGGTATATTATCTTCTTCCTAGAAGTGCCGAACAAGTCCAGTTACCAAACCCTCTTAGTATCTTTCTAGTACACAAGCAAGGTGTAACGTGGGTCCGGTGAATCTCAGTGCGCAGTGTTAAGTTCTATAACAACTTTTTCGCTTATAAATTAATACTTATGACTTATTCAAGTAAGTGTCCGTACCCAGAAATTGCAAATGATTATTGTTTATCTAATCGATTTTAAATATGGAATGGCAAACAATTTTCGCTCGCGCAGCATCAGGGAAGCCTTCTTCCATAAACAGAAATTCGAAGGCCATTCTCATCATCGTAGTACTTACGCAAAAGTAGACTGCGTTTTTTCACATTGTTTCTATATTTGGTAAATATTATTCTACGAACTTAACAAAAGATTTACATATTTTCTCAACCCTTAGAGTACGGAGCGAGGGATTTTGGATCCCCCAAAATAGTGACCTCACTTCGTCGTTTACGTTACAAAAATAAGCTCTGTATTCTAAGGGTTAAATTAAAGCGTTAAATTGTATCATTTCGGTATCAAAAAAAATATTTTTGAAGGCAAAATATTTTTCCTAAATGAAAATGGCTAGCCATTTGGTACGGACGGGAGATAGTTGATATTTTCGAAAACATGACGAATTGAAAGTGGTCTGGGTCCCTCTGACCCCATGTGCAGCGATTACCTCACCATCGAGGTGGGCAAGGGAAGTGTTATGGATAAAAACAATTATAAAATACTATCATCTTTATTACAATGTATTATTTCAAATATATCAAAGGCCATATTAACTGTGGAGATAGAATTAATTAGTTTCCACAATTAAGATATGCACAGTCAAGGGCTTTCTCAGACTTCATATAATTTATTCATTGTTTTTTGAAAATGATAATACTGATGCGAATTAAATTATGACGTTAAGATAATAATAAGAAAAATTCATAACTCAGTTATCAAGTATTCCTAAATTCCAAATCATATTTTAAGCAAAAAATCATTATAGACAATTGAAAATTTATAATAACAATCTTACTTCTTATCTGTTTTTTTTCCTTTTATTAACGACATACACCTCAGGTTTTTTAAAAATTGCAATAGAGCAAAAGCAAGCCTTCGTATTAATTATTTACACACGCCGTTATTAATTCCATTCACTCTGTCGAGCGACTCGACAGTTCAAGACGATGCGATAACCCACGCCTGGTACTTTCTGTATCTCTTGTTTTTTGTTCTTTTTCATTTTTGTGTTATCAAACTACGCGACTTCATTTCATCTCTATAAAACAAGCTATATTACTATGTGAGTGTTTCAATTGATATTAGAATGGAAATTCTAATCTTGTGTTTAAATATTCTTTTTATTACGATATTAGTAAAGAGGGTTGACTTATTATTGTAGGATTCGTATTTGTTGTTCTTATCTGCAGTTTGATTCATTTTGTAGGTAAACGGTACAAGAACGTCAGCTGTAAACAACCATGGCAACAATGTTTGTAGGATAAAGGAAAAGTGTGAGAAAAATTGCGTAAAATATAAAAAAAATAATAACAATGGAAACGGTTGTACAATATTAATTAAGTATATGTACTATATCGTAACAATAAAGATAGATGAGCAAAAGGAACAATCATTTAGCATGTCGAGCCTTTGAAGCTTCGAGATGATTCTAGGTACTTCTTATTACTTTATGAGATTACTTTTAATTATATCGTATAAATAATATTAAGTACCTACAGTAAAGTATACTTAACCGAAATATTCAGAATTATCGATGTCGATTATTGTAAAAATATCTTATGTCAAATTTTAAAAGGAAACAATATATTCGTTATTCGGCGCGAGCTTCTTGTCAATTGCTCATGTAGCGATCGCCAATGTATAATTGAAGTGGAAAGAAAATTTGGCGTGCAAACGCGATGAGACGGCAGGCTCTCATTTTTGAAACTATTTTTAATTATCCTCTGGATCCCTGGCGTCTTGAACGTTCTAAAATTTTAATATCAGTTTTTTAATTAGTTCATCGAATATCATTATACCGGGTGTATCGGGAGAATCTCCAAATTTTGATGTGGCATCGAATTTACAATGCCACACCTCGGTACTAATGTTACCGTGTATTGGACAACTGATAGTGCTATAACTTCATTGATTTGGTCACGCTATTCCTGTGGCACGATTCGAGGAGAATTTTTTACTCTTTTGATGTTTACTATATTTTACTATATACTAATACGAAAGTGCGATATGACTGACTCAAAACAACATTCATATTCGGAGATTCTTTTGATACACCTGGTACAGATAAAAAATAAAATTTATCAATTCTCTTACCCTGCTACGACGTTCTCCATATTTAGACCAAAAAATGACGTTACAGAGTGACCTTTGACCAGTCTGCTTATTAAAAACTGAACACGAAGAAAAGGGTGGCGAATAGAGATGCAGAGAAACAGCTGGATTAACAGTGCTTGGATTTTCCACCCGATGAAGTCCAATGGAGTCTGAAAGTAATGAATGTCGTAATTAATTTTGTTAAATTAATCAATTATAAATTTATATAAATGTTAAAATAATTACCATTGATATAACAAACACTATTTAATCCAATTGTACTTTTACTTGTTTCTTGAAGTTCCTCAGGCTCTTCATTATTGCCAGAGCCCCTACACGAGCTTGGCCAATCATATTTGGTCTATACAATAATGAAACAAGCATGAAGGTTCGACATATACAACCTAAATAAATGATAGTTAATAAAGCGTTCACAAACCTCAAAAAGTTCACCCTGAAGAACTTTCATAACGCAATGAGCATTAGCATGATCATGTATAGCAGACCCGTGTCCTTCGCCCCAACACAAGATCATCAAATTAAACTTCCCATTACCCTCATCAACCAGATTTCTTGTGTATCTGTAATCAAAGGTACACTAATTATTATACAAGATGAAAAAGTATTATTAAATTCAAATTGACACCTGCAACCCAATGACACCCTCACTGTCGTTATACTTCCTAACCAGAAACCTGATTGACCAATTACAGCGACCAGTATCTGTCACCGTACTCATTACTAAGAAATCTTTTATGTTGTACTAAACAGCAACAGCCGAGGGCATTGCGAGTCATTTGAAAATTCTAACACCGCAATTCTAAATGCGTAACACGTTTATCAGAGCAGTAGAAATATTTTGAGCACGTAATCGAAAGTTTATACTACTCTAAGATTCTTTAGATAATTTTCAACCGCCTAATTTTCCCGACGACAGTTAGATAAATAATAAAAAAAAACTCACAATTATAGTTCAGTCATATGTAAAACTGCGTTAATCAAAATATCAGCAATGTATAATGTATTGTCATGAATATTTTCTACATATTTTTCTTTCACCAACTTTCTCCTATTTTCACTCTTTTACCGAGTTTTCTAGTTTCTTCTAGGTATGCGAGACATCCTAAAAAATCGATGATCTAAATTGTATCTAAATACTAAGGAGTGGAAATGGACACGTGGAGAACGTGTGTAACCAGCCACTTACAAGGCAAATACCTTGAGCTCTAGTAATATGTAGATGACGTATATATGTGTACAGTACAAGGTAACAATTATGCGAAGAATTTATCTATAAGAAGATATGGGTTGCCGGTTCAATTTTACCGCAATTCTTTCTGAGGACTGTACTCGTATAATTTTTACTATAGTACCAAAGTAACGTAAACCATAACAATATGCATTCTAATTGTGCATTCGAATACGACCTAAGTTTTGCACATAACTATGCTGCTTTGTTTCTCATTTCCCCCGCGTATAAATGTCGCATAGGTATAATGCTTTACAGGTTATCACAATTGCACAACAAAAATTTATTTATTAAAGTTTAATTGTTTTGAGTTTTAGCGATACGCAATATTCCCTAATTCAAAAGTTCATTGATACACTCAAACATTTCTCCAGGATTTTTATTCGTTTAAGAGAAGTTTATATTTATTGATGAATCAAATTTCTCAATCATTTAGCGTGGTATTTTGAGTTTTACTATTTTTATAGTACACTCAAACTTTTACACTGAATGGTATAAGCATATAATGTTATATCTGATATTAGCATGAGATAAAGTATAATCAGTATAATTTTCATGAACTAAATGACTGGAGTATAAATTGGTTCAATTTCACTTACAATTAGACTTAAGAAATAATCCACTCTCTTTCTTTTACTCTTTCTATTTGCTTCGTCCGTATCAGTAACCTGTGATATATATAATATATAATCGCAGCATATATAGATATAGTTTACACTGCGATTATACTTAACTACGTGAGTGTTTGCCAGTTAATAATCGTTGCACAATTTCTTGAAACGCATGGCTGTCATGGCTGGTGTAAAAGTGCACGAGAAATGTTTGTAAATTAATATTTATAAGTAATTGAAATAAAATACATTTTTTTTTAATAATATCAGACATAAATTAGTTTTTAATAGTACCACGTGATTTTATCTCGATAATAATTACGCTGTTATAATAGCATCTAACTAGTGAATCTGAATTTCAATCTAATGTCGATTCATAGAAATTGAAAGTTAAATGTGATGTTGATTCGTATGAAAGATGTTCATGATTGATCTTATCTGGCACGTGTGTTTTAATGGACGGCATCTATCAATTGGATCATTAATATAGACACATTTTTTGGTCCGATCAATGAATTTCAACCTCATGGTTAATAAGAAATATTAATCGATAGCGTTACGAGTAACGTGAGTGTTTCTTTTTTTTTTAATTTCCTTATGTTAGTTGACTAAACAGTAATATTTGTGACCTTCTTTTCATTGTTTATTATATTTGTATTTTATATTCGCTGATTCGTTATATGCTTATCGATGTTCGACTAAGAACACGGTTGCTAAATTCTGTTGGCGCAAAGTTTGTGGCAAAATATACTGAGAAAAATATGTTGCGATAACCCCTATTTAACCTCGACTCTTCCTCCATAGTTTCATAACGCGCGATGCTCCTGTCCATTTTTTCCCACTAGCCGTAGGATTATTCTACTACGACTAAACTTTTTCTTTTTTTTTTTAATGAAAAAGCTACCTAAAGGAAAGCTACTAAAAATCTCATTCATTTAATTGAATTAAACTGTTCATTAAATTTCCTGTGGCAAAGAACTACGCAACTCGGTACAAAGCTCAATAATTGGTTACAAAAATATTCTGCTAGAACCAACCAATCGCCAGTCTTCATTTGTATTGCGTTTAACTGTGTCTCTCAATTGGAAAGCTCGCAATTCTACGTGACGTTTAAATGAATTAGTATTGGGATAATAAATTAAAAAATACACAAATTACCTGTATCTGTCGAACTTTGCGTATTTTTTCCACTCCTGAGGATTGCTCTTGTACGAAGCCATAAGTTCTTGAACATGATCAATGTCGACCACATCGGTGTCGAAGGCATTATATAAATGATCGATCAATTCCCGGAGAGTAGATATCTTCCCTTGAGGTAGGTCGTTGTACTTGTTATTCTGATGCAGAGCGTTCTTGCTCTTGTTGTTGTTGTTATTGTTGTACAGAGCATCCCGCGTACACACATCCATTATTATAATTTTTCTTCGACTTACACTGGACCTTCTCTGACGATCTTCAAGTTTTTCAGATGGCACTCATGCAACGCGTAATCAGTTCACGGTCGAGTGACTACCTCAAACCGATGGATACTCTTGGATATCAATGTTGAGAAATGATTTTCTTCCAAATTAAATGGTTGCTTGGCGGGTTAAGATATCGAGTGTCCTACAACGACTGCGCCACGTCCTCTACGGTTGGTTCCTGTCTAGCAGCGGAAGCACAGCATCTTATATGCAGCGCAAGATATCCCCTACTCCAGGGCTGTAGTTGACTTGCTACCAGATTATGGCAGTTTCGATTTTGTCAAAGATCACTGCCCTAGTGACAGCCACAATTTCAAGTGTGACCGGAATTGATGTTGTGTAATTGTAGTTGTAGTAGTTATCGACTCTGGTGATTTCGAATGTACAACGAAATATCAGTACAGCTGGATAATTATACGATGAGCATTTAGTATTTTTTGCCGTGCTTAGAAATTGTTTAATGAAAGTTTGATTAAAGTGTGCTGAATTTTTTAAAATGATAAATATGGGGAGATAAAATGACCAAATTGGCTGGATATTCGCGTCACATCTTAATTTTGCAAATTTGACGATGATTTAATTAAGAGTTCAACGAAATTGTGTCTGCACGAAAAAAATTGAGTAGGCAAATTTTATCGTGAGGCCAGCGTGTCTGTAATTATTAACTTTCTCTTGGTTCAATTAATGTTGGTTTTCTGTTTTAGAAAGAACACGGATCCCTTGAAGTCGTACAGAGACATTGAAAGTTTTTTGAAATTTGTAAATTGGTATCTGTCATTTTGGATAATGGAATGTCTCCGTGGTGACACAGAGAATTGTCACATTTGCACGATCTTGATCTACTTATTTCTCTTGATCTTGTGCATCTACACAAAGGCCTTAAATATTGTACTAATTTTCTTAGGAATTAAGAGTAGCAATTCTTACCTGCAGGGTGAGCATTTGCAATAGAAACACTTAGTACGTGACCGACATTGCGCTGATCTACTTTGTCGACAATAACAGGATGTTGATTTGTATCTGTCCTTAACTTTCGATGGCGAAGGTTTCCACGATAACGAATTGCAAGTATTTAAGGTGCACTTGCAACTGCTAGCTGATTGACTTCGTGATCTGGATTGATCGAAACTGTCACATAATGATATCCGTTACTTCAAACAATTCTTAATCTTTGATATAGAAAAAAAAAACTTGTTTGCCTAATTCTGTTCACATAAGATTAAAACCGAAAACAACTCGATACTCAAGACACAAGTGCTGTGCAATGACAATTTTGTTTGTTTGTAGTTGAGACTCTCAGAGTTACTGACGAAAATGAAATTCCTTGTGTAAATAAGTTACGGTATTTCCCACCAATAGCCATTCCAACGGTATCATTAACAGGATTCTCGGCATACAATAGGACATTTAGATTATTAATAATCATATAAATTGAGGGGTCGTTAGGTTGTTCCTTGAATACCTTTTAGTTTTATCCTCTGCCATTTCCCTGCTGATCGGTTGGGATTCGTTAAAGACACAACGGCACGGTGCATTTTCACATTCCTTGCAGGTGACAGATTGATTTATTTTTTCTTGCAGTTCTGTCATCACTTTTGAAAATACTCCAAGTCTTTGATACGGCAATTCCTCGGATCCGTATGGTTTCTTGTTGTCGAAACAACGACACTCCTTGGGAAGATTCTTCAAGTCTTCTAAAGTCCTGGAGAAATATTTTTCAATGTCTTTTGTAGGTTTCCAAGCAGTCACGTATATCATATTGTCATCGTCTTGGACAGATACATTATTTTTCATATTGCAATTGCAAGTTGCAACGTTAGTGATCTTGTCACAGGTGCAGTTGCAGTTGTTTTTTGTTGGTTTATGGTGGAAACAATTACAAGCGGGATTTTGGCAGGTGCATCTTTCATGGGGATTGTCGCAATGGGGACTGTTGGTTGGGTTAACACATATCATTGTTTTGATGCTTTTGCGATTGTTGCAGCTGCAGTTGTCTTCGGGGCAACAACATATTATGCAAACTTGAAAATCTTTCTCTGGTTCTTTGCAATTACAAAGATGATCAATTTGTTGGGCATTTCTCGCTTGTATAAATTCTGTGTAAGAGTCATCATGTATGTCATCATCTTCCATGCTGGCAGACTCGCTGTTTTCGGTATTCTTGATACAGTTAACGCTGTAATCTCCGTTTTTTGAAACAGAGGATTCCTCCGATACCTGCAGACTAACTGATTCTTTGGTAGTTTTTAAATTAGACGATACCTTGGGACTGTCCAAATTTTTAGAATCTTTCGAAATTGTTATTTTTAGCGAATTCGTAGAACTTTTTTGAATTCCTATTTCTTTGCTATTAGTTACAAAGTTTTCTGTGTCTTTGATAATCCGAGAATCTTTCTCACTTATTTTATTCGATGATCGTAGACTCCCGAAACTTTCAAGATTTTTTGATTCTCCTGAATTATATTTTTTTCTTCTTTTTGATCGCTCAATAAGTTCGGTAATTGACTTTACTGTATCTTCAGAACTTTTTGTACCTTTGATAATCTGAGAATCTTTCGCACTTATTTTATTGGATGATTGTAGACTCCTGAAACTTTCAAGATTTTCTGATTCTGCTGAATCATTTTTTTTAATTCTTGATTCCTCAATACGATCGGTAATTGATTTTACTGTATCCTTAGAATTTTTTGTGTCTTTGATAATCTGAGAATCTTTCGCATTTGTTTTATTGGACGATCCTAGACTCCTGGAACTTATAAGATTTTTTGATTCTGCTGAATAATATTTTTGTATTCTTCTTGATTCCTCAGTACGTTCGGTAATTGACTTTACTGTATCTTCAGAACTTTTTGACTCACTTGCTTTTGTGACGCTTATCACATCTGCACTTGTCACCTGCGCATCGTCTTGAGTCTCAAGAGTATCTTTATTTATTTTTATTCCGTTACTTTCTATAGTATCTTTATTTTTATTAGATTGCTCTAACATTTTCTTCTTAGCTATTAAAACTATTAACTTTGCCTTGGAAGCATTCTCCTTATTTATGTTAAAAACGTCTTTACGACTTTCTACCTTATATCCGTCATCTTTCATCTTATCTTGGCCAATAATAACATCCTTAGATGATTGCTTTGTTAGAATTGTTTCCTCTGTTGTTTCTATTTCTTCATATTTGCTCCTATCTGTTGAAGATGATATAATCGGCAGATTATATTCCTTCACATCTTCATGCGGAAATTGATCTTCAACATCTCCATCGTTTACAAAATTTGTAGGAAGTGCTCCACAAGATGAACCACAACCTCTTCTTTTCTTATCATTCATATTATCAGGGACATTCGAAAGTCCAATAAATTGCTTGACTCGTTTCACGATCCGTTGAAAAAAGGACTCTTTTTGAGTTTCCTTTGATTCCAAATTTTCCTCTGTTTTATCATCTAATTCTTCTTTTTCTTTCTTTTCAGTTTCCATCGTCATCTCAATTTTCGAAAATGGTGCTGAAGCGACTGATGATGTTAAGTTTTGATTTTCCTTTGATTTCAAATTTTCCTCTGTTTTATTGCCTAATTCTTCTTTTTCTTTCTTTTCAGTCTCCATTTTCATCTTAATTTTCGAAAATGGTGCTGAAGCTACTGATGATGTCAATTTTTGATTTTCCTTTGATTCGAAATTTTTCTCTGTTTTATCATCTAATTCTTCTTTTTCTCTCTTTTCAGTCTCCATTGTCACCTCAATTTTCGAAGATGGTGCTGAAGCAACTGATGATGTTAATTTATCTTCTTCCATAATTACTTTCTGTTCAACGCTTCTTGACGCTAATCTTACTTCCTGTGTTGTTACGGTATCTAACCTTTTATTTGATGTAAAAGGTGAAGTTATAATAGATGAAACTATAACAGGTGATGCAATTTTTGCATTAGAAATATATTTTTGATGCGATTGATCTTTATCTTCAGATAAACGTGCTTCCGATCCAATGTTCCCAGAAGGTTCATCCTGATATTTTTTATCATAATTTATAGACGATAACAGAAGCGAAGATTTCTCGAGCTCAGACTTTGCAGATAGTATGGTTACATCATCTTTCACATTTGATTTGTCAACACTTGCTTTCTCAATGTTGCCATAAGAAGAGGCCACATTAGCTTCTTTCCTTTGGGAGTCAATTTTTTCGAGTAAATCTTCTTCATTCAAATTAGTATTATTTACTTCTATTTCCTCTTTTAAGGTACCATTCGAAATAGAATATTGTTCAGCATAATTTCGCCTTTGAGGAGTACCAATATTCTTTAAAAGCGATTCCCTTTGTTTTTTACCTTTTATACATTTTTTCAACATATTATTTAGTTTCGTTCTAGGACACTGTTCTAATTTTTTACATCTACTTGGTGTACAATATATGCAAACCTCTTCTATTTCTGATTCCTGCCATTTTCTGTGAAATCGGTCTTTTCGTTTATTATTATTTGCTTTATGCACATCAGACTGTTTAACGAATGTTACAGATTCATTTCGAAAGAGATAAGGACTAATCGTTTTTGCACATGAACAATTATCATCAACAGTACCGTTTACTATTTTTGAATTATTTTTTGTACACCACTTAATATTCATTGGATAATTATTTTTAATAAAATTTCTTTGTTTTATTGATCTTCCCTTTATGTAAGGACAATTCAGTGCAGTGCAAGAATGATCTCCGCCATTATTGTTAAAGCGATCCAAATTTGTATTACTGTTGTCATATTTTTTTATATCATTCTCATGATCCGTACTAGTAATTGCTGTCTCGTAATTCGATACCGGATCTAAGGCTGATGGTACGTACGAATCAGTTACTACGTCATTTAGATGATTTTCCTTATGAGGAACTTCTTCGATACGAGATTCTAAAATGGTTTCAGATTTACGACATAAGCACTGCAATGATGAATTTTTTAATCGTCTTCGACGTTCTAATAAATTGGCGATCAATTTATTTGATGAAATTGTTGAAACACTAGTATTTATATCTGCCTCTGTGTTCGTAACGGAACCTGATTCACGGGATTCTTGTTTCTCTTTCTCATTACCGGCTTCCGAACATATGTAAATATTAACATTTCCTGTCATTTTACGATTATCGGTAGTAGCAGAATGCTTCAAAGGCTTTTTAAGAGATTTCATAGATTTTTTAATCTTATTTGATTTTGTCTCCAATTTCTCAGTCAAGTATGGACAAGTGATTTTGTTACATTTATCGACAGTATGATTCGGAGTGATTACATTATTCTTAATAAAATTCACGTCACTGGAAATCCTTTGATTTTCGTATACGTTATTTCTATTGACTGACAACGGATACGTTTTTTTATGAAATTCATTAAAAATATTCCTAGATCGATCTTCCTCGGCAACATTTTTTATTTGGCCTCCTGGATTTTCCATATTATTTTCAGGTTTTTTACCACTATTACTTGACAATAATGGCTGCTCGTTTGACAATAGTGAATCTTGCTTCATCCTTAAAATATTCGGCGTCTCCTTCACTATAGTTTGAATAGCTTCCTTTATCGAGTTATTAATTATTTCTGTTAATTTCTCTGTATTCAAATTTTGTTCACCAACGTTCTTCCTGCAAGTCTCACGATTGCAGGATGTAAAAACGTAATGCCTCCCATTCTTAATCTTCCCACTCTTTATTGCTGGATCCAATCTTGTACGCTTATCCGACCAAGGACCATGTTCCCTTTCTTTGTTTCTCTCGAGTTCGAAACATTTTTTTCTTTTTATTTCAGCTGGCTGATTAACGTATGTTTCCTTATTTAAATAATTTGTTTTTGCTGTGCTATTACGTTTTTGTTGTACTATGTTTCCTTGTTTTATTAATTCATTGTTTTTCAATTGTTCAACTTCTAAATCTTGACTATTAACCAACATCTGATCAGGAAAGTTTGCACTATTAGGCGTTGATTCGTTCGTACTCCTTCCATTATGCTGCGATATATTTTTCTGTATATTTGAATTACGTTTTTCCTCAAAAAGTCTCGGATGACCTGAACTTGATGTAGACATTACATGTGCGATTCAAATTGGACGTGACACTTGTATAAGACGATGATCACATTTATGCAAAGTTTGTGCACAAATTACAAACAAAAATCCTATTTCGAAATATCTTAATGCCCTTGTGGACCCTGCGTCTTGCAGGCCTCTTTGAAATTTTCCGAATTCCATCTACAACACGTTCCTTCTCGATTGACTCTTCTATCTCTGATCGTTATTATTGAATCATGGCGATTTGATCGACGATATTGTTGTCTCTGCTGCGTTCTGTTTGACTGTACAGAATAAATTAATGCTTAAAAAATTGTTACAATAAATTTCGTATTCACGTCACATTTTAGTGCGATTCTTGTACACGTAATTTCTATTACTAGCTAGGTTAAATTTCGTGTCCATTTCGAAGGAAGATATGACAAGTGAACAATGAAAAAATGTTGATTTTTCAAATTATTATTTCTATATTCACATCTCATTACAGTTATGCTTATACATACCGTAGGAACTGTTGTTCGTCCAAATATAGACGTCAGAATAATATTGGCTGCCCTGGCTAAACTTCTCAGTACGAGTGGTGGTGAAAATTCTAAATGACTCGTAGGATCATCACCATCTCCGTCGTCGAATCTCTAATTATTTATCACTAATTGTAAGTATTCATCCGTCGGTAACATAGAAGGAATTTCAATAAAATTATAAATTACGGAAAATTGCCGTCTCAAGTCACGATGACAATGACGATGACGATCGCGTAAATTTTCTTGTTCGCAGTGACGATTGTCCCCGTATCTCTGTCTATATTGCGGATGCTGCAACCAATACGGATCCTGTTCGTGATATGGAGGTGACATGAAATTTGGCTCGTATCTGAAATATTGATAATTTTTTAAATTTGCTTAAATGTATACATTCATTTTAAAAACCTTGGAGAAATCCCTTGACTGACTGTTCCACAAACAGGAATTGTTCGATTACAATAATGACCTCTGATTGTTCTGCAATTTAGTGTGACTTTAGCGTATGGAGAAAATTTTACTGCATTCGAAAGTATAGAGTATTGTACAGACCTGGGACTGGAATCTTTCTGGCCGTACATGACTAAACCGCAGCAGGTAAGATTGCCATTTTCAGAATAAATTCCATTAGAATTATTGTTCTTGTTATCCATGTGAATATGAGGCGCTGAAGGATTTACATTTACATAATGATTTAGGGTCCCTTCAGGCGGTAAATTATCATTGTATCTTTTTAAACTATTTCTTGAACAATAATTTAGATGATTTGATGGACTATCGTGGCGACAGCTTTTGACGTTGTTAGTCGTTTTTAATATAGTATAATCGCTTTGCACATATTCTTTAGGACAATTACATTTCTGTCTATAAAATTTACTAGAATCGATTAACAAAGAAGGATTAGATTCTTCCTTTCCTTTATCTTGATTGCTAAGCTTGCAGCTTTCACAAATAAATGAAATCATCGAGGCTGTGTGGTGATTATTTTCTTTCGTGACTGGAGGATGAGTCTCTGTCTGGCTTTGTATTCGTTTGAAATTTTTGCATATTTTATGCCTGTGTCTTCTACGCGAAGCTTCATTATTTTTCGCCGATCTTGTTGTATCCTTATTTAATATATCCTGAATTTTAATATCATTCTTAAAATCAATATTTTCACTTTTCTTATTTTCTACCAATTCTTCAGGATATCTTTCATTAACTTCTAACTTTGTCCCACGTTGATTCAATATGTCGTCAAGAAGTTCACGTTCCGTATTAGTAATAAATCCATTCCTAAGACAACAAGCAATATTTTTAATAAAATCGTATTACTATAGTAATAAATTCATAACTACCTCGTTATCCCGTTCTCCAACTTGTTCTCAATATCTTGAAAGCTGGTAAACTTATCATTTTCAAAATTGCTACCAATCGAAGAATTACTTTTTACATTATTCGCTTTTCTCTTATACTCAGACTTCCGTTCCGACATACGTAAATGATTTTCGGCATCTCTTTGCTCAGCGCAAACATTTGTCATTGACGATATCATTTGTCTGGGACTGAGAATTTCTTGAGCACTGCAAGCGAAGCTTCTCACGTCGTCGTCCTTGGACGACACAATAACTTCTCTACCGTTTGACAATTTTCTCAGTGTCACTTGATTTGATTGAGCATTCAGCCAATTTGAATTATCCGATTCAATTTTAAATGTCAAGAGATCAGTTGACTGAATGTTCTTGAACTTGGCAAATTCACTGACTGGGCACGTGGACGTTTGTGGTAATCGGGAAACTTTCGCAACCGGTTTCGCTTTATTTTTCCTTATTCGAGCGCTCAACTTTCTCAACAGTGACGTTCGTTTTTTATTAAAAAACGAACAAGTCGTGGTTAAAACATCCCCTCTTATTATTTCACCATTAACAACCGTATCTCCTATTCCACAACTGGGACGACCAGCCTCTTCTTTCAGGAATTCCCTAATGGTATCATTACCGTCCAACGATTGTTCAGATTTTTCATTTATCGTTTTATTAGCATTCTCATCGCCTATCTCTTCACGCCTCGAAGGTTGTACTTCGATTTTCATGTTGTTATCATTGCCAGAATTTACAGGTTTAGTAGGAACAGTTATCAGTTTATTTGAAGTATCAATTGTTGAAATAGATATTTCATTTCTCTTTGCATTTAAATCAATACCAGTTGCACAATTGTTGAAACTTCTGGTTTGTTCGGTAGATAAAATTTGTTGATAACTCTTTGTTAGTTCTAACATGTCTTCAGCGTGACAAGACTTTTTGTAATTGTAACCATAGTTTGGTAATAGATGATCATCTGCGAATTGATTCCTTTGATAATTTAAATAATTAAGCTGTTCGGGACAAATTTGTTGTTCATAATTTTTATATATTTCAACAGTTGGAGGCTTCGCTTGTAACATGGCGAATCTGTATAAAGAATTTTGACCTACTGTTTTATGTATAATAATTTCAAAATAATCATAAATTTATATATTCAAAGATAAACGTACTGTTCCATTCTTTGACGTTGCTCTTCTTCAGAGAAAAATGGTACACCAGAATAGTATCTTTTATCTCTAGCAAAATGGCGAGTTCTGCGAAAGAAGCCATTAGTTTTAGGTTGACGTCGTGCCCTCAAAGACGATGCTTTATTCACTTGAGGAAAAGATTTGGCGAAGTTTCGAGTAAAATTTGGCACTTGCTGAATCGGTACTGAATCAGTATAATAAATATTATAAACTGGCGATTGTCCAGCTGACATAAGTTGTTTCTTGATTTTACGTCGTTCCATTAAATTAGGCATTGTTATAATGATTTTTATAAAACTGATTTATGATTGACTAGTCTCGTTGTTGTCTGTTGTATCTTCGAAGGATATTAAATCGGTTGTTATATCTTCTTGTTCCTCTTGGCAGGAAATCGATATCTCAGTTAGGGATTCATCAACAGTCCCTTCACTTTGATTGGCTTCACTTTTTTGACAGGGACTTAAATTCATCTCCTCAGGACACTTACGTGGTTTACTTTTATTTGACTTGAAATAATAAGAAAACTATTAATTTATTAATGCGATGATAAAACTCGTACGCAAACGATACATTAAACTGTCGTGTTTAATCGAGGGCAATAAAAGATCTTTCAATGAGCCAAATATATTACGTAAAGTGGCACATTGCTGAGAGACACTAAAATTTTTCGATTTTGACAGGTAAACAGTGAC
>JARPRH010000906.1:113857-132500 GCA_031763665.1 Calameuta haemorrhoidalis
GTACCTTCACCAAATATAATAAATTAAACCTTGTTTGTCTTGATATCAGATGATGGTGATGATTCGTCTAAATTATACGTAAAGGCGATTGGATTTACGATGAGAAGAATAAGTTGATATGTAAATATAGCAAAAGACGAGAACGAACTGAATGGAATTTAAAAAAGGACAATTTATCGCAACAGAAAAGTAAGCAGAGGAAACCAAAAACCAAACGACTACTCAAGATGACGAGTCGGTGGAAGAATGAGAGTAAAACACAAATTTATTATGCAAATACCGTAAGGAAAACTGCTGAGTACTGGAAAATTGTAACTAGGGCGGCGGTCCAGCGCAGCATGAGATTGAGTGCTGTATGGATTTAGCGGATGCTATTGAGCTGGGTGTATTTTTGGGGTAGGATAGAGAATTGTTGCTATTGGTGAATCCATGGGAATTTCTAGGAAAAGTATACGTGGTGACCGAGAGAGTTAGGTTATTGCTGCTGAAAATTCTGACGGAACACTTTGTTTGGAATTGAAAGATTTTCTGGGTCAAGATTGGTTAGCAAGGACGGCTATGAGGTTGGATCGAAGACTGGCGAAGAATTCGGGGAAGATTAATCAAATTTGGAATTATTGTTTTATTAAGGTACCAGTCTACTTTAGAATTTTCAAAAAATCAATTTTTCCTCTTCTGCATTCTTTAACTCCTTATACCTTTAAAAATCACCTCCTAAAATATTTTTAAGAAATTCGAGTTCTAAGAATATAGAATAACTGAAAGTGCGCATGCGCTCTCAGCTGTACGTAGTTGCTCAGGCAGCTTTAAACGCGTTTTTCTTGAAATTACTTTTTTTCAAAGGGCTGACAGTTAATCTCCGGAAGTACTGAACCGATTATAATAAATGTTGGCTCGTTTTGTTTATTCACATGTCTTGTATGCCAATTCACCACAATTTGGCCAAAAAATGAAAACGTAAAATTTTAGCAAGAAAAAATAGTGAAGAGATAGGCCGATTTTTCACAATTTTTTTTTAAACACGACTTTTTTTAGGATTTTTTAGTAACGGAGGTGAATTGTCACGTGAGAAACCTTTCTTTTTAAGATGCCATTTGATTTTTTGTTTCGGACTTGCCGATCCTGAGATTGACTGTCGGCCATAGAGAACAACATTTTTTTAAAGGCTCGACTTTGGCGCTTTCTGGATATTATTTGAAAAATGAAAATTAAAAAAAATTCTTTTTGTACTTTAGAAATATTAAATAATATTTTTAAAAAAGTTTTAAATTTATATATAATAAAGAGACTGAGAAAAAAAAATTTTATTTTATTTTTTGGGCTTCCTAAAGTAGATTAGTACCTTAAGTAAATTTTGATGTACACGTACTCCTTGAGGGACTCACCTCTTTCCCTAAATCTGGAAGCCACCTGCGAGATAGCCGCTTCCAAGAGTCTCAATCTGATATAAACCAGATTTCACTTATTGACCCTTTGATATTCAATTATAGACCACGAATGTGAAATCTGATTTCTCACGCGAACGTAACGATTTAATATTTCATTATGTTCTAGTGTCTTCTCCAATCCCCCCCCCCCCCCTCTCTCACTCTTTTATCTTTTTATCTCTGTCTCTCGCTCACTTAAACACGTTACTTGTCACGGTACGTATTTTCTTTGTGGCTGAAACAAGATGGTCGATTCGGCATGCTTCCACTTTATAAAAGCAGCCAACCTTTTACAATGAGCAGCCGCAAACTGCCATCTGTGCTACCATAAACAGGAGGATAACGCTGTTTTAACGGGCTTTAAAACTCGTGCAATTAATTTCTAGAAGGTCACGAAGTGCTGGAGGTAGACGTGGATATATGCGAGGAAATACATACTTGCATCCACAAGAAAACAGGATAACCGTATGAGGTTTAGTTATTCAGACAGAAGAAAGAAAATTGTCGCTGATCATTATCAATTACCTTTATACACGCCCATTGTGTTTCCATGTGATTCGCATCGATAAAATCTTCGGAGCTAGATAAATTTTGAGTCACGATTTTAAAAATATTTGATTATCAGTTTCTCTGAAGCGTGATGCATAATTCTAAGAGATTAAAAGTCATGCGCGATGGAACTTAAGAAATTTTGCATTCTTAAGAAAACATGTCATTAAAAGCATCTCCCTTACCAGTGTGAATTTTTATAGTATGTCGTTTTTCGGTCAATTACAACCATCGTTTATTTAAGTAATCAATAAGAGACGTAATAATTATATAAAGCACTGATTTAAGTACCTATTACGTCCCTGAATACGAAATTTTAACATTGCCTATATGCGACTGTTACTTGTATTTGCCGTGCTGATTCTCAGTGAACAATTAGTCACATATGATAATCACGAGTGCATTTATTATTATCACAATCTTCCGATGTATTATCAGATTAATTTTTTAAACGGTTTCTTAAATTTACGAAATAACTACGAAACAGCGTATAACGTACCTAAATCACGACATGTAACCTTCTTCGATTAAGAATTTTAAATATTCATTGTCACTGCACATTGTAGACATAAAGTCAATGATAGGAAGACGAATATGGCATTGAAAAATGACGTTCCGAAAAAAAACATATTTAGAAAACCGTAGGAAAAATGCTTATATTGTAATAAAAAATTACGTAACGTATACACAACGCATTTTCCGTACATCAATTTAATAATATTTCTAATAATAACAAAAGAAAATATTCAATTATTCCACGAAAAAAAAAAACTTATAATTGCTTCGTCGAAAAGGTTTATCTTGCATACCTGTATATCGAAATACGTATACGATATAAAATGGCGCAATTTCATATACACAATTCACGTTCTTTTTAACCCTTTTACCAAGAGGAAACCGACAAACAGTATTCCACCCCATACTCGTACATAAATACAAAAGCGATCTCGCTTATCTGTACTGACGCGAGATATACAGGTGTCTGGCAGACTTCCATCTAATCTTCGTGTTCCTCGGTTAGTTAAAAAAAAAAATAATAATGTAATCAACAAGTGTATACGGCAAGCGCGTTTGAATTACAATGAAATTTTCCTTTCATTATATTGATAATAATATTGTTACGAGGATAAAAAAAACATCGTGAATTTCCCTTTATTTTTTTTCTAAATATTACACCGTCTGCCAAAAGGTATATCAAAGCGCTCTGTACTCGTCGAATCGCAATACCAACAGCATGAGCGAAGCATAGATGATAATCTGATAGAAGCTCGAGCGAAATTGAGATTAAAGAAATCCAAGCAATAAAATATACGTAAATAATAGTGACTTAATTTGCGTTTTACAAAGTTTCCTCTCGAATATCAGTGTCTTCTTATTAAACTACTTGAAAACAAGGACAGCTGCGCATAAACAAGTATCTTTGTTTCTCCTATATACGTCACATATCTCATAGTAATATATTAGATAATTTAAACTCCTCTAAGTGATCCCAGCCATTTTATTACGTGGTTAATACAATTTTGATGTCAATTATCTAATATGTAGTTAGTTAGTTAGAGCCACCAAACATTTCCTGGAGTTTGCACAGAAGCTATTTCCCGATCGTCGATACTGCCGGAAAAGAAAACTTTCGATCGTTTTACAGATTTGAGCGAGGAACGATTGTCTTACAAGAAACTTAGTTTCTGCAAAGTTCCTAAAGATTCTTATCGTAAGGCGAATCGATAGTCCCTCTTTAGCCAAATAGAGAAGTATTTCAGCTGGTGTGCATAGACAAGGGAAAGATAAATTATAGGCGGTGGGTACGAAGTCTATGTATCCATACACTCGTAAGGAAGAAGGGCGCGTTATCTCAAAAGTCATGGGATTTCTCATCGAAGCTATTTCTCTCGATCGCACGATGATAACGCGACACTTCTAAGAAATTCACTCCTATCTTAATACGTAATATGCGTGCCACGGAAAAGAAGAACCTCATCGAATTTTGATATCTGATAAAGAAATTTGATATTGGTAATATCTAAATTACGAGTTAAAGCTTGAGATCTTGTTGATAACGGGAGAGCAGAAAAAAAAGTGAATCGCCGATTGAATTATTATCATAGCCTTTCGAGAGTCTACATCTCAATGGATCGAGTGTATACGGGAAAAGATTCTTTTGAAAAAAAAAAAAAAAGTTCTTTTCTCCTGTAATATTGTATTATCAAAAGGATTAAAGTTTATAAAGCATTCGATAATATCAGGAAATATTGTCATGCCAATCAATCTTTGATAAGCCGCGAAACGTACTAATCCCAAGTATATGATTATTTTTATTATTGACTTCTTCATCGTTGGACTCGATTGCATTTTTATTTGTGGGTTATGTATTGCGAGCTTATATTTTTAAATATACCTTAGAAGCTTCAATTTGTTTGAAGTATTATCGGATTTTTCACATTTGACAATTAGATAATTAATTAGGAGATATAACTTAGATATAAATTAAGGATCAAACAGGAATGCTAATGTTTGCCACGCGATATCGGCATCCTTAAATCCTTATTTGCGACCGCGAATTACCATGTTAATTGGCGGACTTAACATGAACTTGAATACTTACTAATCGTAAGATGGCCGTGGGCTTAGCCATAGAAATTTCATATCAAGCTTTCCTTATCAATCTTAAAAATAGCGTATCGGCATTGGGCACGAGTCAATCTGCCGAAACTTGAGCGTAAAAACGGTTGGCAGACTCTTTATCCTTATCTTGCTTCTTTAATCTCTTTTACGCGTATATATCGAGAGTGACGGATGCAAGAAAAAAAAATCACTTGCTTATGCGAAATCCTGTAACAACCGCTTATTCCATTCGCTTATTGTGAGTATGGCTTGTATAGTAAATTCTGCAGCTACTTATTACTCGGAGAAATGAGTCGACTATATGCAGTCCATTCTAACCATTAGGATTCAACGTTCAACTCGAAAGTTCATTATGAATTGAATACATCGGCTAAATCGAATAATAAATGATACCTTCTCACTAGTCTGAAACAATGTGATAAGACAATAAGAGAAGACTTACACATAATACCTACTTATTACTGTTAACCGACTGTAGGTCTCTAACGAGAATATTAATACGTTGAACTATTGTAAGTATTAAAGAGGAGGACTTTGAGTGAATTATCGATAGCCATTATCACCACTCATAGATGCAAGCTGCTTACTCTTACTTAATCCTTCGTATAGCTGGTAGGGTCTGTAAGACCCAGCAGTTTCTATAAAAAGCAATAACTTTGCAAAGTCTAAATCGCTTTGTTTGAAAGTCAATAAAAGGCATGCGTAAATTATTTTTATTTATTTATTCCTGTAAAATATTATTATTATAAGAAATCAATATCATTTAAGAATAACAATAATTGTATATTATAAACGTAGAAAAAAGCTAGTATGTGAAGGGTTACAAAATTAGATAATCTTAGGAGTATTTTAAGATTTTTTTGTACCTCCCATACCCCATTATCTTTCTCACTCTAATCTAGATGGCAGGTTATTGGCATCCAGAACAGAGACACCCCTTTGATAGGAGTCTGAGAATAATAGTAAACTTTGATAACGTTATGTTAGGCACCGCCACGTTTATATGTATATACCTATAGTAATTGTGAATGCTAGTTAAAATATTGTTATTACTGTTACGAGGAATTGTATATAGAACAATTTTTTATTTTAACTAATTCGAGTCACATGAGTTCGGTACAAATTAGTACATTGAAAAAGAGTCTTTCTCTTCCGTTGGAATAACTCTATTGATAAAAATTTTAATCCAAGTTGATTAACCTATAAACGTAGATCACAACAGAAATGTAAGTTTTGGAAATTCTTTTGAAATTAAATTTGCAATAAAAGTACTCGGGTTCGAGTCCGCCTTAGGCAATTATGTTTTTTCTTTTTATCTGCACTTTTTTGTAGCTTGGATAAAGAGTACACATTCATTGGTAAAACCTTAGAAACCCAGTAAACCTACTCGACTGCGGAGCATTCAAGTTGTGAATTAATTTGAGGTTACTTTTTCGTTGCCTTGTTATTCGTGTTACTTATGTTTCATGTTAATGGTCGATACATGGCTTGATAAAGAGATCGCAACCATGCTTAGAATAACTCTGTCATCAGCTCCCTTATGTGCCGGGCTCTAACCATTTCTCAACCACAACACTTGGATACAGAAATCAAACATCTTAACGAAGCCCTTGGCAGGAATGGATACCACAGCAAACAAATTAATCATGTGTTACGTAAGCAACAAAAGAAAAACCCATCCCCATCTTCCAATGAACCAGCCGAGCAACAGGAACATCACAAACTCGTAGCTCTACCGTATCCTCAAGGTACAACAGACCGCATCAGCAAGGTGCTACGGAAACACAACATCCGCACAATCTTCAAACCCCCCAAAGAAGATTGGACAAACGATTCCCAGTGCGAAAGGCCGTAGACCACAGCTGAGTGCTCGAGGAGTATACAAAAATCCCTGCTCCTGTGGAAAAGTGTACATAGGTGAAATCCGGTGGAAGATCAGTACACGGGTCAGAGAACATCAACGGTGTACCAAACACGGTAATTTTTCTCAATCTCCTCCCGGTTTTTTAATTGATCAGCTGATCAACTAAACAACTTGTGATCGGCTGAAACACTTATCCGCATGAGCAGTCATAGGTATATTAAGACTTTCTGACAACGGGGAGCTTCAGCAACGGAGCCTCCTAGCCCTGATGATGCAGACTAAAACTTTTGCGAAACGTTGGCACGAAGCTGAACACTGACGCGGCTTCCATCCGGAAACCATGAATAGGATTAATGATAACTGATAAGCATCTTTGCTTGTCGAAAGCATCAAGTCAAGACACAACAATGTCCTCAGCGCTGTCGGCTCATTTTCAAAGACACCTGTAGTCCTGCAAAGTACTTAAAATCGCAAGAACAAACAATCCTTATGTCTGCGCCACTTAAGGGGACTCCGGATCTTTTCTTTATCATGCGAGTAAAATTCCAGCGATAATCTTAAATAACAGGATTTTGACATGGATTCTTTCTTAAAGCGGAGCTCAGCGCATATTTTTGAAATTTAACAATCATTTTGACATAATTTTCACAATAATGAGATTACAGCCGAAAGAGTGTAATACGATCCAAAATTTTTAGCATTTTTTAAATTCACATCGAAATTTGCGGTTCGAATTATTCTTTAAGTTTTGAGCTAATTATTTCGAAAATTATGTTAAGATGATTGTAATCCTTGCAAAATGTGCGCTGAACTTCGCTTTGGGGCAGAATCTTTGTCAAAACCCTGTTATTTCTGATTTTCATTGGAATTTTACTCGCGCGGGAAATACGTATGGTATATTAAGAGGTCCCGAGTCACCTTAAAGGCAAACTCATACTTAATACTATTTACATTCATATTCTAAATACTAAGAATTGATTATATCCATGTTATTAAATACATGTTTCGAGTTTGTGACAGCTTGTCCTTTTCCGTTTTCTGTTTCATTGGTTGTCCTTTATAGAGCTTCAATGAATTAATGGAGAAAGAAAATTGGCTACTCATGTAATCCAATATTTTGCTCTCGCGTTACTAAGGAGGGCTTGCGGTTCTAACTGCTGAAACATGCAGGAATTCAGATTGCCTCTGAGCGTAAGATTTTACCAAAAGTTCTGAAATTTCAGATATTTATTTGTTGAAATTTGAAGATTATAGAAAAAAATTGTTCATGCAATTTTCTTTCTCGATTCCATATACATGGGTGATTCCGTAAAACGAATCAAACGCTTTTTGCTAATTGGTTGACATAAAAACTCCACTTGTGGGGAATCATAGTTTTCGCTTCGTCATAGTTTTCGGAAAACTTTGCTGCAAAACTTTATCATAGTTACTATGACCAAGTAACTCGTGAACTTTCTACAATATGTTTGAATATTATATTTTTTCTATACTCAGCCATGCAAACTATATTTTTGCTACTCCAAATAAGTATGCCCATAGTATGCGAAAGTATCATTGGCTGTACTTCTAGCTATACCTACTTTTGAGCGATCAATCGCAGATCAACCGTATACTTAATAATTTTTACTCGAGCCGTTATGTTCTAAATCTATCCTTAATCTAGTTATCGTCACTAACTCACTCATGCATCACATTTAATATTTTTTTACAATTAAAAAAAAATACCACGACTATTTTACGTTGAAATCCGATTTAATTTTATAAAATACCGGTGCAATGTTTAAAGTTTCAAAATATTTGATGAAACCGTTTCCTCGACAAAAAAAATCACAAAATTTGTTCATTTTTAACATTTCAAAACACAAGCCCTTCTTAAGAGATCCTTCCGAGTCAGTCAAGAAACTTACATTGCTGTTATGACCGTTAATCATAGGTTTAAAAACTTTCGGACGGAAACATTCGAAATCACTTGAGACAGAAGAATCAAAAGCAATAAACGTGGCGAACCAATCACAGTTTGCTATATTATTTCCAGATTCTTACTAAAGAGTCTCAAATCGTGAATATGTAAATACACTCCCCTCCATGTCTACCATGCGATTTTGATAAGCTTATATGTACGAGGACTTGATAGATATTTTCAAAATTATATATATACATATATGTATTAGGTCGAGTCATAAGTAACTTCCGTTTTTTTCTTAGGTTCTACTTAGCTGCATCGGAAGTTACTTATGACTCGACTTAATAATTATATACATATATTATAATCGGGTGCCCGGCTCGCCCCCGCTTTAATAATTTAGCTTCAGGGCCGCCAGGGAGCGCTAGAGGGCTAGGAATTTCCGAGAAATTAGGAGTTCTGATTAGGAATCGAACCCGATACCTTCGGACTGCCAAAGCGGACCACTTACCGCTGTGCTGACGAACCCACTGTCGAACCTGAGGAGTCCTATTTATTTATTTTTCGATCATCCTTAGGTAGTATCTCCTCCAGCTCTGCAGCGCCACGTTATAATATATATATATATATATATATAATGATCTCAATATATAATTCCCATGATCACTGATACTGACGTAATTCTAGAGCTTCACTACGCGGACTACGCGCATAACTTCCTATACCTCCAATTAAAATTAACCATGTCGTGCATTAATCCATTTTAACTTAACCGTCTCCTCATCCTAACGCGATAGACAGCCGACCAAAGCTAGCGAACAGGATGAAACTTACGCAGAAACCCGATAAAGTGCACGTTGGAATATGTTAGTTCGATTAGAAAATTTATACCCCCTTTTCTTAAAACAGTTAGAAAAAGTTGACTATCGATGTATGGTCTAATGGAAACGATACATCAAATCTGGAAGGCACCGTTTCTTCTTGTATTTGAATAACCCTTGTATAAACTATCTACGGACCCCTGTATACTTAAAGGAAACTCAGGGTTATTCACTATTATAGAAGTTACTCCTGGCTCAAAAAGGCCGACGCAACAGGTGACCCACCGACTTCAGGATCCTAATGTCGTAGGGAACCTAGCTTCATGCGATATCAGTCTCCAGAACGACGACCTATTTCAGGCCGCCACCTATTTTACTCTGAGACTATTCAGTTACTTTCTACGCGCATAGAAGGGATGGCGTTGAAAGGAATATAGTTTGATGAAGATTGAAAGGAGATCTGGTATTATATACTGTAACATGGGATTTCGGTCGTGTCACAAGATCACGTAACTTTACGGTATAATCGGGGGCCGAATGGTTTGCGCAAAGTTTTCGTATGACGCTGTACTTCTTTTTTTTTTTAACAATTTTTCTTCATTTTCCTTATCGCAGTATTCGGTATTTTGTTTACGCGTGTCCTTAAACATTTTTACAAATTTTAATTGTACCGGACCAAAGATCTACGTGATTATTGGGGCGCTGTAAGAAAGATGAAACCGTAGTAGTACCTTAGCGCATTAATTTTTGCTATCAGACTCAATTTTATATGTTTATCAATGTTTGACGTAAAAGTAAGCAAGAAACATGAGTGCTTTTCTGAATTTTTATTATTAAAATTTCTCGAAATGTTTTGGTTATTTCTTTGAGAAATTTTGCTATCAATGAATCAATAAACCTACTAAAATAATATAATTTGAGTAATCAAGTTTTCTGAGTTTTACAAAATATATGTGCTAATATTGATAACATTCTAACCTCTCTGCCAAAAAGTTGCCGATACTCAATTACCATATATACTTTGTCGAACAATATTTTCGTAATTTTTAGATAACACAAATTCATCAAGTGGTCTGTATGTGTTGAGATCATCGCATCACCCAGATCTAACTACGTCAGGAAATCGTCGAGCCTTCGCCAATCTGAAGTTGCTCTAGGAGGTTGTGGTCGTTGTAGTGGCAGCGTAACGTGGGATACGAGGCGCATTATAAGCCTGTCTCCTTAGGATTTGCCTGCATCCTCTAAAAGGTCTATTTCATAAGAGGCAATGTCATCTGATGTAAGGAGAATGCGCCACGGCAGAAAGAAAATCAGCTAATCTGGCGAAGACAAAAATGCAATTGATTGATAGTGAATCTACATGAATCTTTTCCACCACCTATATCCCATATTTTCTGAATTATCAGTTGCTCGGTATCTTGGGTCGGGCAGTGATATTGTTAGTGCGTTGACGTCATAACTTCAATTGTAGCGTCCAGATAAAAAAAAACTGGATGCTTTTATTGCTTAGCAATGACAATATTACGAGAACTGGAGTCTAAAAAATTCGTTGAAAAACGAAAAATGGTAACCGTTAGGGAAAAACCATCGGATTTCGCATAAAAATTTGTAGCGTATTTTTATAACTAATTAAACTACTTGAAATATATTAAATATCCTGGTCCAAATTGCTAAAATTGGAGTCGATCGGACTACCAATTTTTGAGGTGTCAGGCCAACGCGGTTCAAAAAATGCTTCTTCGGTAAAAAAATGCGTTCAGCTGTTGTCATTAACTGTACGCAATGAATAAGCATACTTACAAGAACATCACTTTAGTGTCCCCCTCCGATTTTGATGAAACTCAACCATGTTGTAGCGTTTGAAAAACTAAGAGGCACGAATTTTTTTTCGGTGTAAAAACGGTTTTACGGGGTGAAATCAACCCCCAAAGTTCGGCATGTCCGAGGTTCGAGGTGATAATGCTGTTTCACCTAGAAGGAGTGGACCGATTTCAATGAAACAAAAACTAATAGGTTTCTCGTCACGAGTAATGAAAAGTACACCGAGACATTAAAAAAGAAATTGTCTCTTGTGGGGGTAAACCCCTCCTCGATTATTACTACTAGTACTATTTGAAAGAGGAAGTAAAATTATAGTTGACGTGTTTTTGCTCTTTTGCGGGAAAACAGTTTTAAAGGGGTAAACTACCCCCTGCATTGCATACCGATGCATGAATTTCCATGTAGAATCACTTCTAGCGCAATTTAAAAATGTAAATTAATTAAAAATATTCTCGTTAGTGAAAGTCAATAAACAGTAAGTGAAAATTAATTTACACTTTTGAATTGTGCAAGAAGTGGTCCTTGGGTGAAAAGTGCTTGCTAATTAATTTAAAAAATTATAATAAATTAACCGTGCATTTCCCCCCATAGTTTTCCAACTGAATTTTATGCTAAATTTTTCCCACTACAAATTGGTAATTTCATTTCTTTTATTGACTGAGTAATAGTAAAGAAATGTAGGGTAAAAGACGGTTAAGCGCAAATCTTCGATTGTTTTTAATTAATTCTTAATCTGGCCCTGAAAATGGAGCTGATACAAATTAATATGTTTATAACGAGACCTTTAACTATCGATTGGTGTAACTGTTATACCCTGAACTTCAGCTTCATGTACATACACCATGTATTTGAAAGTCTAGCTTGACTGCACTACCATACACCGAAAATATCTATACTTCTATAGCCATATGTGAAATTTGTCGGATGTTATTTCGTGATAGGTATGCTCGAGAATTCTGTTAAATTCGTCGAACTATGTCTGCACACTGAAATTTTCGATTTTTTTTTCTACCTATACGAGGTGTAGTCAAAAAAAAGGAGCGAGTCTGCTAGTACTCGAGATATTGATGTGTAAACATTTTGTAGCGAGAAAATGCGGAACGGAAGTGTGTTGAGGATTTGTGCACAAGGCGGATTTTTCAAAAAAATAATTCCAATTGAATTCAATTTTAATGCATTTGCAAATTTTTCATTTATTTAAAATCGCTGTACTTGAGACGATCGGCTTACAATAACTAAAATACGATACATGTACACTCCATTCTGAAGAATCGAGAAATCTTTGAAAAACGACACCAATTACAGTTCCAGATTGTGTTGTAGCCACGTTTCTATTACTATTTAAATTTAATTGAAACGTATCTTTTAAAAACGTTATCATTTGAGTCCGGGAAGAGCGACTTTCGTAGCCTGCTTCAATTTTCATCCTGCATATAAACAAATGCAAACAAGTGAATGTTCAATCGTAAACTCTCGAGCGCTTAAGTAGCTGCGCACTAGGGTACTGCGCATAGATAGATAGAGCACTTCCCCTTACACACTTTCGTTTCATTTGTTCCAATTTAGGCCCATACCGCCGCTATAGATGTTTACACATCAAAATATCTATCGACAGACTGATTAAAAATTATTACAAATACTAGCCTGCGCACTGTCGTTGAATGCAATATTGTCGAAATATACAACGCAATTGTGATAATAACAAAAGCAACTGGAGTTTGTTTTTGGTGCTATTTGCCACACTAATGAATCGAAACATTCATTATTATTTTGGGTGAATCCGCCAGCACATCTTTCCAATAATTCGCACTTCGAGAAATCTTCGTATATGGGAAACACTGGGGGATGGGATCCTATCGCAAAAGTTATTTCACTATAGTAAAAGACCTAAGATTTCAAATTTTGTGAAAAATGCGAACACCTGACTAGAATGTAACTGTGAGTCATATCCGACAGCGCTACCAGTTCAATTTACTGTAACTCACAATCAGTCAATTTTCGAAATTTTGTCTTAAATTTTTTTTACATATTTTTGAAGTTGTATGCTTTAAGGAAATGTAAACAAAAAAAAATCGAATTTTTTGACCCGTCACAGTGGCATTTCTCCTTGATCACTTGTGATCAAACCACAGACGCGTCTTTGAGAGGGGGAAGTTTGATTCTCAACGGAGTGGAACAGTGGACAAACGATCAATTATCGAGCGATGACTTATAGAGTGGTGACTTCATTAGTACAGTAAGCCTCTTGCATATGTACGTATGTAGATAATAATACCATGATCGAAAGTACATGATCGACGCATCGATTTCAGTGCAGAAAGCCTTGGATTTTTGCTGTGCTGCCATAGGGGTTTACACAGCAAATATCCAAGACTTTCTGCACTGAAATCGATGCATCGATCATGTACTTTCAACCATGGTATAAAGAAAAATAGTATACACCACACGGGCAGTAAACTGAGCACCCGGAACTGCCGTGCCGAAAGCTCAGTTCTCTGCCCTTGTAGTGTAATATACTATTTTAAATCATCGTGACCAATAAAACACGAAATATTGTTTCGAAAATTATATCTAAACGCTGCACTTGACAGAGAAGTGCTAGTATCACTCGAGTTACCGGGGAAGGCAGGTTGGTGTAAATTAGCGTATTTGTTTTTTCGGATATTACTCGATTTTTGTACATAACTGGAAGTTTGGATCAGCACCATTAATATTGACTAGTATTGCATTTTTCAGAAAAGAGTAAGAAAATGAGACAAGCATAATTACAGTATTCAGGGCAATTTCACGAGTCAAAAAAATATATGCATTCTACATCCAAGACGTTTTTTTTGAAAAAAAAAAAAGATTCCTGAATTCTAAATAGAGCTGATTCAAAATTTTTCTCGCGTGAAGAAAGAAATTGATATAATATTTTAGTTATTTAATTGTAAAAGAAACAGAATAACGACATTATAGAGTTCCTCGAGTGTAACGCCATCAATCTATGTATATTTCTTCTGCATGTAGAGTAAGTCTTAGGTAACTTTGAATAATATTTATAGCAGATATCTCTATTATGTTCTATTGTTTAATATCAAAACGACGGCATAACTTTCATTTCTGCTTATAACATCTTGAAAAAGATTAAAAATAACAAGTATTAATTCGTGATATCTAACACGCTAACTTTGTGATCAATAAAATCAGAAATCACAAAGAAATCTATATAACGTATTGTGGCTCTAACACGCAAAAAGTCTATTAAAAAAAAAACAAAGTTTAAGCTTTACATTGTAATGTACAATTTGATGAGACAATAACTCGTACTACCTGATCGTTGTCATGAATTTTAAAAAGAATTTTGCCATGAAATTGAAATTGAAAGATCGTTTGCCATGAATTTTATTCTGAATTACCACTATCGTTTGCGATTCTATTCTAGTGACCTCAATTCAGCTTTTGTGTCACGAATTAATTCGAAGTAACAGCATAAAGTGAGGTCGCAGCCACTTTCCTAAAAGTAAGAAAAGAGAAAAATCGATTTCATGTCGTGACTAATTCTATATCAGTAGAAGTTGTAGGTGGACCTCTGTTAAGGAAATTTAAATATACAATTTTGAGATTTTATTTATTTCTAGCTTCGTGCCTTATCAATTAAAGACTATCTCAGATCAATAGTCTTTAATTCAATGTATCTAACGCGGCATTAGTTTCTTTTTTAAAATTATATTTATTTATAGTCGCATCAACACGGCGGTTATTAGCAACTATCGGCATTAGTGCATAGCCCGAAAAATTAATATTATCCCGTCATCATAGCATACTGTGAAGTATTTATACGATCAGTTCATTTAGAACAAATTTATGTATATGGAAAAGTACAACTTCATATTGTGTAAAAAAATGAACGCATATTGATATGCAAATGCTCAATTATTCAAGCTACTGCAGATTGACCCTAGCTCAGATAATCGAAAAACTTTCGAGTAACACGAACTCAACGTTGTAAGATAATAAAAGCACATTTTATGTATTTAGGCACAGCTAATCAAGAGACTCGATCGAGTCTTGCGCCAAGTACAGGCAACCGGCGGTACAGCCAATCCAGTCTATTGCAATCGCCCCACTCATTGGACGTCACACGATGTACATACATACGTCATGACGAGCTCGGATAACATGGTTAATACAAATGTAATGCGAGTTCGATATTCGTGAATGCAGATAAAACGACCTTATATAATATCAGTTCTACAGTAGGTACTAATAATTTAAGTTTAATGATGTATTTGCAGTAGAAAATAATAACAAAATAACCAAACATATTTCTTACATTTAATTGTCAGTTTGCACAATATGTATACTGTGTTCACGAAAATATTCTTACTCAAAAATTTATGAAATAATTTATTTTAACTCTGGAGTATATCGTGTTGTTGAAAATGCGTAATAGCGTTGTACGAAATATCACAGGATGTAAGGTTATGGCCATTAAAAACAGGGCCGTATCTAGGTACAGGTGATTTAGTCTTATATAAAGGTTGGTATAAAACGACGCATGGCATATAGGAATTTACCACGCGGCCGACTCGGAATATCACTTTATATCGATTCGTTTTGTTTTTGTTAGCGACACACACTACTCAACTACCGGTGGATGGTCGTGACACGCGTTCACACCTTTCGTTCGCTTCTGTACAAATAAAACATTCGCATTTCATTAATAAAGGAATATATTTCAATTCATCCCGAATAGCCGCTGTACTCAGCGTCGCACTCGTCTCTTTTCTCCCGTCTTCTTGAAAAGATCGTTTTCCTTTATGCCCGGTGAGCATGCGCGGCGCATGGAGCCCTCTCCAACTTCCTATCACTCTTTTCATACGCTTAATAATATCTGAAGATTGACAAGTTTTCACTGTAGTAGTTCTCTCTTGAAAACAGTCTCACTCGCGAGAAATAGACACGGATTACAGTGACATCGTCAAGTCACGTGGAACTTACTGGCAAACAATGGAGAACATAGACGGGATACTGGAAAATGAGGAGGAGCCAATTCTAAGCGGGAATCTTGAGTTTTGGATGAGTCAACTTCCAGCGAGCCTTAAATCTCTACCTATAATACATTTGGCTATTCCCGGTAAGATTCAAACATATCACTAATATATATTTGATCTTTTTAAAGATACTTTATTAAAAAACAAGTAAAATTCGAAATTTCAGAAAAATATATGCGTCCAATTTAATTTGTTCGTGAATATAAAAGATTTTTGAGCATTTGTTCTTATTGTGGTCTCACAATCGATTAACATTTAGTTATGTCAATTTCATATCAAGTAAAAAGTTAGGATTACGGAATATTATGATAATGAAATGATACAAAATGTTGTTAATATGTTTAAAAAGTATTAATATTAAAATATTATAAAAAATGTATGTATCAATATGTAAGACCAGTATATAGAGTCTACTTACGTGACTCATTACAAATCACATGTAGGATACAGGAAAATAGAATTATATAGAACAGTGAACAGATCTTAATAGCCTTCGACCTGCACTAGGTTCCCACGACACGATGACTTACACAATTGAAGAGCATGATGATGTGGGGCCAGACGTACCTGTCTTCGTTAGATTTTTTGGTCGATATTTTTCCTGCATCTCTAAACGGATAATCTTCAACTGGTCTGTCACTCAGTACGAAGATGTGACGCAACAACTCAATGGTGGAATTCGTTATTTGGATTTACGCGTTGCTTGGAAATTCAATAACAACATACACTTCCTGCACGGTCTATATGGCGCTGAAGTTACTAAGCCACTTGAGGAAGTGGCTTATTGGTTGACAGCTCATCCTGGAGAAATAGTAATTCTGGATTTTCAACATTTTTACAAATTTCAACACGATCATCACGAGATTCTAATAGGCAAAATACAATCAATTTTTAAAGGGAAAATATGTCCGGTCTTCGCCAACTTTAACCACATATCTTTACAGTGGCTCTTTCTGGAGAAATATCAAGTTTTTGTTATTTACAGATCTCCTGTAGCTAAGAATTACATAAATATGTGGCCGAGCGGTATGTGGCCCAATCCTTGGCCAAATACTCTTCACCCTGATTATTTGATCAATTTCTTGAACGACAAATTACATACAAAATCATCTGATGTTGCATTTATATTTCAATGTCTACTTACTCCAGATGCTGCTTATGTTATCAAACACATTTGGGGTAGTTTGCAAACGGATCTTGCTGCTGAGTGTAGAAACACCATTTTACCTTGGATTAATCAACAGGTACCTGGCAGTGGAGGACTGAACATAGTGATCACTGACTATGTGTCCCATAATAATTTCCAATTTACGAAAACAGTTATTCAGCGTAACGCTCAATTCCTAAGAAGAAAGACGGAAAATTCTTCCACGAAGTACATAGAAGTAAAACCTAAGGAGGGGGTTATTTAATGATATATTATTAAATTGAAAATTTAATTATGATTAAATCTACTAAAATTTGTCCATTAGGTATAAGACTTAAGTACGTTATTATGCAAAATAATAAATTTGCCTTGATATAAGTAAGTTCTAAGAAAATGAATAACTTATTCATCAAGTATGTACATAGTTTTCATAAAATGAAAAAACTACCATTTGCAGTAATACCACATTGCTCATTATAATAGGTTATAATTTTTTATTAATAATGTAGTACGTATTTATACATATTACAATGATTCAATGATTTTCCTGTTAAAACATTTTGGTTATCAGAATAATCGGATATTAATGTGGTTTATGGAGTAACTTTATGCAGTACAATAAATTATACATGCACATCACTGTTACGAATGTATATGTATGCAGAGAAGGTCTTAGAAAAGTCAAATTCCTTTTAAGATAGAAAGTAAGTTTTATCTGGCGGGATACTTGTTGATTTAATTGAAATAAAAGACTTTTTAAATATATTAATGACGGCCATGCTCCTGCAAGAAAATCAATGTTCCTACGAGAGTTGCAGATACATAAGAATGTTTAATGAGTATCAAAAAGATAACAACGTTTTTAATTGCTTTGGCAACTTTAATAGTTGAGAATTCAACGATAGATGCAATGAATTGTTCTTTTAAATACCAATAAATGCTTCTAGTTTCTTATTAACAGGACCATCGCCCTGTATTTTTATAATAATAAGAACGCATTGGTTTCTCAGTTTAAATATGCTTCTAGTATTTTTTTTTAATTCTCATATCACAATCGTATGAAAAAATCATGCCAAATACCTTAACGCTCGGATGACGATAAAATCATAAATTGGCAGTAGTATACTGTAATGGTAGTTACATATAAATTGATAACAAAGTGAAAATCACTATTTTGAGTACGAACAAGAAATTATTTGCTCCATACGTCAAAATACTTCATAAGTTATTTACCAGGTTTAAATGACTCATTATGTCCCTATCCAGGTACCATTAAGAGTACATTAAACTTTTCCAAAATGTTTTCGTGGAAGAGATCGCTACTAAATGCATTGCTCTCCCTACTGTGTGTTTGGGTTAAAAAGAACAAAAAAATTAAGAAAACTTACGGCTCTCTAGAGCTCATAAACTGACTATCATTTTTGTTGGGTCACAAAGCTTTGACCTTAAGTTG
>JARPRH010000906.1:132600-147382 GCA_031763665.1 Calameuta haemorrhoidalis
TTTACAATGAGCAGCCGCAAACTGCCATCTGTGCTACCATAAACAGGAGGATAACGCTGTTTTAACGGGCTTTAAAAGTCCTGCAATTAATTTCTAGAAGGTCACGAAGTCCTGGAGGTAGACGTGGATATATGCGAGGAAATACAAACTTGCTTTCACAAGAAAACAGGATAACCGTATGAGGTTTAGTTATTCACAAAAGAAAAAAAAAAACTGTCGCTGATCATTATCAATTACCTTCATACACGCCCATTGTGTTTCCTTTTGATTCGCATCGATAAAATCTTCCGAGCTAGATAAATTTTGAGTCACGAGTTTAAAAATATTTGTTCATCACTTTGTCTCAAGCGTGACGTATAATTCTAAGAGAATAAAAGTCATGCGCGATGTAACTTAACAAATTTTGCATTCTTAAGAGACATTACCTATATGCAACTGTTACTTGTATTTGCTGGAATGATTCTCAGTGAACAATTAGTCACATATGATAATCACGAGTCCATCTATTAATATCACAATTTTCCGGTGTATTATCAGATTAAGCTTTTAAACGGTTTCTTAAATTTACAAAATAACTATGCGAATTTTAAATGTTAATTGTCATTGCACATTGTAGACATAAAGTCAATGATGAAAAAATAAATATGACATTGGAAAATGACGTTCCAAAAAACCAAATTTAGGAAACCGTAGGAAAAACACTTACATTGGAATAAAAAATTACGTAACGTACACACAACACATTTTCAGTACATCAATTTAATAATATTTTTAATAATAACAAAAAAATTATTCAATTATTCCACGAAAAAATAACTTATAATTGCTTCGTCGAAAAGGATTACCATTGCATACCTGTATACAGAAATACGTATATGATACAAAATGGCGCAATTTCATATACACAATTCACATTCTTTTTAACCCTTTTACCAAGAGGAAACCGACAAGCAGTATTCTACCCCATAATCGTACATAAATACAAAAGCGATCTCGCTTAGCCATACTGACGCGAGATATACAGGTATCTAGCAGACTTCCATCTAATCTCCGTGTTCCTCGGTTAGTTAAAAAAAGAATAATAATGTAATCAACAAGTGTATACGGCAAGCCTGTCTGAATTACAATGAAATTTTTCTTTCATTATATTGATCATGATATTGTTACGAGGATGAAAAAAAAATGTGAATTTACCTTTATTTTTTTTTTTTCTAAATATTACACCGTCTGCCAAAAGGTATATCAAAGCGCTCTGTACTCGCCCAATCGCAATACCAACAGCATAGATGATAACCTGATAGAAGCTCGAGCGAAATTGAGATTAAAGAAATCCAACCAATAAAATGTACGTAAATAATAGTGACTTAATTCGCATTGTACAAAGTTCCCTCTTGGATATTAGTGTCTTCTTATTAAACTACTTGAAAACAACGGCAGCTACGCATAACCAAGTTTCTTTGTGTCTCCTATATACGTCACATATCTCATAGTAATATATTAGATAATTTAAACTCCTCTAAGTGATCCCAGTCATTTTATTACGTGGTTAATAGAATTTTGATGCCAAGTATCTAATATGTAGTTAGAGCCACTAAATAATTCCTGGAGTTCGCGCAGAAGCTATTTTCCGATCGAAAAGAAAACTTTCGATCGTTTTACAGATTTCAGCGAGGAACGATTATCTTACAGGGAACTTAGTTTCTGCAAAGTTCCTAAAGATTCTTATCACAAGCGAATCGATAGTCCCTCTTTAACCAAATAGAGAAGTATTTCAGCTGGCGTGCATAGACAAGGGAAAGATAAATTATGGGCGGTGGGTACGAAGTCTGTGTATCCATTTACTCGTGTAAGGAAGAAGGGCGCGTTATCTCAAAAGTCATGGGATTTCTCGCCGAAGCTATTTCTCTCGATCGCATGATGATAATACGATACTTCTAAGAAATTCACTCCTATCTTAATACGTAATATACGTGCCACAGAAGAGAAGAACCTCATCGAATGTTGATATCTGATAAAGAAATTTCACATTGGTGATATCTAAATTACGAGTTAAAGCTTGAGATCTTGTTGATAATGAGAAAGCAGAAAAAAGTGAGCCGTCGATTCAATTGTGATAGCTTTTCGAGAGCTTATATCTCGAGGGATTAAGTGTATACGAGAAGAGATTCTTTTTGAAAAAATTTCTTTTTTCTTGTAATATTTTATTATTAAAAGGATTAGACTTTACACAGTATTCGATAATATCACGAAATATTGGCATGTCAATCAATCTTTGATAAGCCGCGAAACGTACTAATCCCAAGAATATCTTTATTATTGACTTCTTCATCGTTCGACTCGATTGCATTTTTATTTGTGAGTTATGTATTGCGAGCTTATATTTTTAAATATACCTTAGAGGCTTGAATTTGTTTGAAGTGTTGTCGGATTCTTCATATTTGACAATTAGATAATTAGTTAGGACTCAGATATAAATTAAGGATCAAACAGGGATCCTAATGTTTGCCACGCGATATCGGTATCCTTAAGTCCTTATTTGCGACCGCGAATTACCATGTTAGTTGGCGGACTTAACATAATCTTGAATACTTCAATCCATATATGCAGCTTACTAAGATGGCCGTGGGCGTAGCAATAGAAATTTCATACCAAGCTTTCCTTATCAATCTTAAAAATGACGTATCAGTATTGGGCACGAGTCAATCTGCCGAAACTTTTTCTTAAAAACAGTTGGCGGACTTCTTATCCTCGTGCTGCTTCTTTAATCTCTTTTACGCGTATATATCGAGACTGATGGATGCAAGAAAGAAAATTCGCTTGCTTATGCGAAATTCTATAACTACCGATTATTCCATTCACTTATTGTTAGTATGGCTTGTATAGTAAATTCTGCAGCTACTTATTACTCGGAGAAATGAGTCGACTATATGCAGTCTATTCTAACCATTAGGATTCAACGTTCAACTCGAAAGTTCATTATGAATTGAATTCGTCGGCTAAATCGAATAATAAATGATACCTCCTCACTAGTCTCAAACAATGTGATAAGACAATAAGAGAAGATTTCCACATAATACCTACTTATTACTGTGAACCGACTGTAGATCTCAAACGAGAATATTAATAGGTTGAACTATTGTAAGTATTAAAGAGGAGGACTTTGGGTGAATTATCGATAGCCATTATCACACCTCATAGATGCAAGCTCCTTACTCTTACTAAACCCTTCGGGTAGCTGGTAGGCTCTGTAAGACCCAGGAGTATCTATAAAAAGCAATAACTCTGCAAAGTCTAAATTGCTTTGTTTGATAGTTAATAAAAGGCATGAGTAAATTATTTTGCATTTATTTATTCCTGTGAAATATTATTATTATAAGAAATCAATATCATTTAATAATAACAATAATTATTTAAACGTAGAAAAGAACTACATTTATTTACGGGTCTGACAGACCCACCTCATACGACCTCACGAATCATTGTCGAGCATGTGAAGGGTTACAAAATTGGATAATCTTAGGAGTATTTTAAGATTTTGATATATCTTCCGTACCCCATTATCTTTCTCACTCTAATCTAGATGGCGGTTTATTGGCATCCAGAACCGAGATACCCCTTTGATAGGAGTCTGAAAATAATGGTAAGCTTTGATCACGTTGTGTTAGGCACCGTCACGTTTATATAATACCTATAGTAATTATGAATGCTAGTTAAAATATTGTTATTACTGTTACAAGGAATTGTACGTGGAACAATTTTTTATTTTAACGAATTCGAGTCACACGAGTCTGGTGCAAATTATTACATTGAAAAAGAGTCTTTCTTTTCCGTTGGAATAACTCCATTGATACAAATTTTAATCCAAATTGATTAACCTATAAACGTAGGTCACAACAGAAATCTAGGTTTTGCCAATTCTTATGGAATTAAATTTAGTAGCAATAACAGTGCTAGGCTTACTGCTCTACAGCAGAGTACTTGGGTTCTAGTCCGCCTTAGGCAATTACTTTTTTTCTTTTTATCTGCATTTTGTATAGCTTAGATAAAGAGTACTCTATATTTCTTGTTTATTGAACCACATTCATTGGTAAAATCTTAGAAATTCAATAAACCTACTCGGCTCCGGATCATTCAAGTTGTGAATTAATTTGAGGTTACTTTTTCGTTTCCTTGTTATCCGTTACATATATGTTTCATGTTAATGGTGGATACATGGTTTGATAAAGAGATCATAACCATGCAATTTTAAAGTACAATTGTGCAGTATGATAATATAATTGCTTTCGAAGTGCTGTGCCAAACAGACCTTCAGTCAGCGCGAGAGCGCGCTTGTTGCCCTAATATTGATTTAAAAAAGAGGCCTAGAGTTTTAACCAAAAATTTGACATTTCAATGGAAGTTTCTTAAGATATTAACTTTTCAAAATTCATGCTATCTCATACTCCACGGGACGAACGGAAATACTAAGCCCACGAGATTTTGATTGCCATTCATTGAAATGTATAATTCTTCGTGAAAAAAACATGGGATTTTCATGATGATGTGACTCGAAGAATGAATTATACAAAGTAGAAAAAAAGTAGTCTAGGATAGACTTGAACTCCAAACTTTTTGCTCTGAAGTCGAACACTTCGCTTTTATTATTCAGGTTGGTTATTCTAAAATTACGCATGATTGGGTTTTATCTAAATTAAGACTCAATAAACCAAATCTAACTATTTGTATTAAAGCCAATGCTGTAGGCGTGTTCGAACTCGCGATTTTAAGTGCTTTGCAGCGCTATACATGTGATCGAAAATGAACCAACGGCGCTGAGAGAATTAAGAGCATTATACATTAAGCAATAAGCATCTTTCCTCCATTCATCCCTCGTTAAACCATCGGTATGGTACCGGTATGTGGACGACACCTTTGTCATCTGGAAACACGGGATAGACATCTTGCCTCAGTTTCTAGAATACATAAACTCAATACACCCGAACATAAGATTCACCATGGAAATTGAGAAACGGGAAGATCTCCCCTTCTTAGACGTTTTTGTCCATCGAAATGAAGATGGGAGCTTAGGCCATCAGGTGTACCGCAAACCTACCTATGCCGATATGCCGATAGATATCTCCACGTCTCCTGACATCACCACCCTGTGTAGAAAATCTCTGTCATCAGCTCCCTTATGTATCGGGCTCTAACCATTTCTCAACCGCAACACTTGGATACAGAAATGAAACATCTCAACGAACCCCTTGGCAGGAATGGATACCACAGCAAACAAATTAACCATGTATTACGTAAGCAACAAGATAAAAACCCATCCCCATCTTCCAATGAACCAGCCGAGCAACAGGAACATCACAAACTCGTAGCTCTACCGTATCTTGAAGGTACAACATACCGCATCAGCAAGGTGCTAAGGAAACACAACATCCGCACGATCTTCAAACCCCCCAAAGAAGATTGGATAAATGATTCCCAGGACGAAAGACCGTAGACCACCACTGAGTACCCCAGGAGTATACAAAAATCCTGTGCTCCTGTGGAGAAGTTTACATAGGTGAAATCGGAAGGAAGATCAGTACACGGGTCAGGGAACATCAACGATATACCAAATATAGTAATTTTTCTCAATCTGTCTTAGATAAACATCGGTTGGACACTGGACATTCAGTGAAACATGAAAAGACAGAAATGCTAGCTAGTTTTACAAGTTACTTCGCGCGAAAACACCGAGAAGGTCTAGAGATATTGAAACATCCAAATAACCTTAATAGGGATCGGGGATACCAAATAAACCCCATTTGGCACACCGTCCTCCCGGTTTTTTAATTGATCAGCTGATCAACTAAACATCTTGCGATTGGCTGAAGCACTGATCCGCATGAGCAATCATAGGTATATTAAGACTTCCTGACAACAGGAAGCTTCAGTATCGGAGCCTCCTAGCCTTGACGATGCAGATTGAAACGTTTGTAAAACGTCGGCACGAAGTTGAACGCGGCTTCAATCCGGAAACCATGAGTATTAATGATAAGCATCTTTGCTTGTTGAAAGCATTCAGTCAAGACACAGCAATGTCCTCAGCGCTGTCGGCTCATTTTCAAACACACCTGTAGTCCTGCAAAGTATTTAAAATCGTAAGAACAAACAATCCTTATGTCTGCACTACTTAAGGGGACCCCAGATCTTTTCTTTGTCATGCAAGTAAAATTCTAGCGATAATCTCAAATAACATGATTTTGACATAGATTCTTCCTCAAAGCGGAGTTCAGCGAAAATTTTGCAAAGTTAACAATCATTTTAACATAATTTTCGCAATAATCAGATCACAGCCGAATCTGAAATTCTTTGCATTTTTTAAATTGACATCGAAATTTGCGGTTCGGATTATTCTTTAAGTTGTGAGCTAATTATTTCGAAAATTATGTTAAAATGATTGTAATACTTGAAAAATGTGCGCTAAACTCCGCTTTGGAGAAGAATCTTTGTCAATACCCTGTTATTTCTGATTTTTATTGGAATTTTATTCGCGTGGGAAATATTAGCAGGTCCCGAGTCATCTTAAAGGCAAAGTCATACTTAATACTATTTACTATATTCTAAATACTAATAATTAGTTATATCCATGTTATTAAATACATTTTCTTTCTTGATTCCATGTACATAGGTGATTCCGTAGAACGAGTCAGGGTTGTTTTCTTTAAAAAACATATATATTAGCTTGCCATTGTGAGTGTCGCATATCCTTGAGACTGCCCTTTGACATCTATATGTATATATAATGATCTCAATATATAATTCCCATGGTCACTGATACTGACGTAATTCTAGAGCTTCTCTACGCGAACTACGTGTATAACTTCCTACACCTCCAATTAAAATTAACCATGTCGTGGATTAATCCATTTTAACTTAACCCTCTCCATGATGAAACTTACGTAGAAACCCGATAAATTGCATGTTGAAATATGTTAGTTCGATTAGAAAATTTATACCCCCCTTTATTAAAAACTCATGACGGAAATTGGTCGACGTATAAATTTCGTTGTATGTATAACATAAGAAATCTAAGAGAATTATTAATTTATACAGTTATAAAAAGTTGACTATCGATGTACGTATATAATGGAAACGATAAATCAAGTCTGGAAGGCACCGTTTCTTCTTGTATTTGAATAACCCTTGTATAAACTATCTACGGACCCCAGTATACTTAAAGGAAACTCAGGGTTATTCACTATTGTAGAAGTTACTCGTTGCTCAAAAAGGCCGACGCAACAGGTGACCCACCGACTTCAGGATCCTAATGTCGTAGGGAACCTAGCTTCATGCGATATCAGTCTCCAGAACGACAACCTATTTTAGGCCGCTACCTATTTTACTATGGGACTATTCAGTTACTTTCTGCGCGCATAGAAGGGATGGCGTTGAAAGGAACATATATAGTTTGATGAAGATTGAAAGGAGATGTGGTGTTATATACTATAACATGGCATTTCGGTCGTGTCACAAGATCACATAATTTAACGGTATATCGGAGGCCGGATGGGTTGCGCAAAGTTTTCTCATGACGCTGTACTTCTTTTTTTTTTAAGAATTTTCTTCATTTTCCTTATCGCAATATTCGGTATTCTATTAACGCGTGTTCTTAAAGATTTTTAGAAATTTGAATTCTACCGGACCGAAGAAGAATTTCTTTGGGAAATTTTGCTATCAATGAACTAATAAGCCTACTAAAATAATACAATTTGAGTAATGAATTTTTCTGAGTTTTACAAAATATATATGATCTATTGATAACATTCTAACTTCTCTGCCAAAAAATTGCCGATACTCAACTACCATTGTATACTCTTTCGAACAATATTTTCGTAATTTTTGGATAACACATATTCATCAAGTGGTCTGTATGTTTTGAGATCATCGCATCACCCAGGTTTAACTACGTCAAGAAATCGTCAAGCCTTCGCCAATCTGGAGTTGCCCTAGGAGGTTGTGGTGGTTGTGGCAGCAGCGTAACGTGGGATACGAGGCGCATTATAAGCCTGCATCCTCTAAAAGGTCTATTTTATAAGAGGCAATGTCATCCGATGTAAGGACAATCAGCTAGTCTGGCGAAGATAAAAATGCAATTGGTTGATAGTGATAAAACAATTGAAAAACACGAAGTGAAATGTCGGTATTTAAAAAAAAACTTTTTTTGTAGGAAAAAAATTTGCCCAATCACCATCGAATGTTACACGAGTTTGTATTAAACTTCTACAATTCCACATAAAACTTTTCCACCACCTATATCCCATATTTTCTGAATTATCAGTCGCTCGATATCTTGTGTCGGCGATGATATTGTTGATGCGTTGACGTCATAACTTCAATTGTAGCGCTCTGATACAAAAAAAACGGATGCTGTCATTGTTTAGCAATGGCACTATTACGGGAACTGGAATCTAAGAAATTCATTGAAAAATGAAAAAATGGCAACCGTTAGCGGAAAACCATCGGATTTCGCATGAAAATTGGTAGCGTATTTTTGTAACTAATAAAAACTACTTGAAATATGTCAAACAACCTGATCTAAATTGCTAAAATTGGAGTCGCGGTTCAAAAATGCTTCTTCGGTAAAAAAACACGTTCAATTTTTGTCATTAACTTTACATAATAATTAAAAATACTTACAATCAATCAATCAAAAAAATGAAATTACTAATTTGTAGCGGGGAAAATTTACCATCAAATTCAGTCGGAAAACTATAGGAGAAAATGCACGGCTAATTTATTATAATTTTTTAAAGTAATTTGTAAGCATTTCTCGTCAACGCGTCAGCTGATCCGTCCGCTACGTGTCATGGCGTCTGGGCCTGAGTCACGTGATGCGCACCATGCGCCAGCATATTCAAACGTTCGCTGCAAATAAAGTGCGGAGATTTCTAATGCCATTCTATTTAATTTTCCTGTTCTTTTTTCCTAAATTTTTCTGAGTTCATATTTTTCATATTTGAAATGAATAATTGAGTTTGTTCAAATATTTATAAATAAGAAAAAAATTTCTTGTGGTGAGAGCTTGCTACGACGTTTGAATAAGCTGCGCACAATCAGACGTAATGGCACGTAGCACACCGATCAGCTGACGCGCTGGTTACAAATGCTTACAAATTAATTTAAAAAATTATAATAAATTAACCGAGCATTTTCTCCGCTACAAATTAGTAATTTCATTTATTTGATTGACTGTGTAATAGTAGAGGGTAAAAGTCGGTTAAGCGCAAATCTTCGATTGTTTTTAATTAATTCTTAATCTGGCCCTGAAAATAGAGCTGATACAAATTAATATGTTTATAAGGGAACCTTTAGCTATCGATTGGGGTAACTTTCATACCCCGAACTTCAACTTTATGTACACCATATATTGAAAGTCTAGCTTTACTGCACTACCATACAAGATTTCTTTCTCTTCTTCGAACACTGAAAATATCTATAATTCTATAGCCATATATGAAACTTGTCGGATGTTATTTTGTGATAGATATACTCGAGAATTATGTTAAATTCTTGTAACTATGTCTGCACAATGAAATTTTCGATTTTTTTCTACCTATACATCTGTTAAAAAATTATCGTTTCAAAATATTTCAGAATTGTAAATAACACTTTTCTTCTTTTGCAAGTCTATGAACGCTCAGTTCTTACTTCTTTTGCAGCTACACTCGAACATCAGCGATCGCTACGCACTGCGCCATATCCTCCTTCCTTATTATAAAGACATTATACTCAACGGTTAAGTTCATAAGCTGCATCATTTCTAAAATACTTTACCAGCCTTCGTTAAATTAGCTTCCACCAATATGGCCTGTAATTTCGGTGATTTTAATTCCACCGAAAGACGTCTTCCATGCCATTTTCCATATAAAAGAGTTGAAGCTTTCATTGTTATTTTTAACAAAAACCCCCTAAGTATCATTCAGTAATTCGATCTTTCATTGTGAGAAAATAGTTCGGAAATATGAATAAGGGTACAATTATAACAGTCTCAATAAGGTAGAGTAAAAAAGGAATCGGATTTCGCTGTGCATTACTTCACTCCTAGCGCTATGGATCCGTCAATTCTTGATATATTTATATTTAATTGATTAAAAAAAAAATTAATAAAGTACACATTTTGAGAATAATAGCTCCATTAAGCTTTTCCATTTAGCATCTGTCGAAGCTCGAAGGATTGTGTCTATTCGTTACGTACGTATGCACACGGATCACATATCTAAGCATATAAATCAGTGTAATTGCAAACGAAAAATGCAGCAAAAACTTTATACAAAACTTCATGGTGCTGATAGAATGCACATGCTTATCAATACATGTTTAGATATTGAATCTGTATAGGTACTCACATAGCCAATAACGCTATCACTTGTCTTTATTAAATAAAATCACGCTGGACCTATATTCAGTTTGATTTCATTTTAATTACTATCCGTTAGATTGATAAGTTAATCTGCAAGATTTTTACCACACCCGCTATAACTTGCATCGGATAAGTGGAAGATTTTTTGATGTTTCAAAAATTTCATAAAACTGAGGAATGGCAGTGGATACCCAAAGAAAAGTTTTCGAATTTTTTCGCTGGAGTATTCCTTAAATATTGTTGAGTTAGGATATTGCGGTTCATTACAGTGATATAGGGAAATCCTTTCTAAAATTAGTGATCCTAAGTAATTCTTTCTTTAACCCTCAGGGTACAGACTGGATTAGCGTAATCCGAGCGAATTTTGAAAGCAGCGCCACATTTTTGGAATACTGTTTATATTTTCAACTATAAATTTTTTAATAAAAAAATATCAAAAATCTAATAAAACCATCGCGATTCCGAAAAAATTTTCGATCGATCGAAAAAAATTTGTTTTAATTGATGAATTACAGCTTAATCTACTGTCGATCAAGGTTGCCGGGTTAGGCTAACCCATACCTATACGAACCGTTACTTTTTCGTAGTCCGTATCTTGAGGGCTAATTTTACCAAATACATACCAATATGCGTGACCTACGCGTTGATATAAGAAATGTGTGACGTTCTAGAATTAGGTAACTTTCATTTGTGTTATTACATTTATTTAGTCATGACATTCCGTTTACTTAATTATTCGTTAAATTATTCGATATTATGAAAATATAACTTTCAGGTTTTTGTACTTTAGGTTTAGTTTTTTCCATATGAAATGTCACAGTAGCAATCTACAGTAACAAAGTCCGGTAGGAATAAGATTAAACATAAAAGATTTTAAAGGAATTTAGGGAAAGAATTTTAGTTTCTCTTCATTTCCCATAATTCTAGATTCCGATTCAGAACCGGAAGTAGAGGGAAGTTAAGATTTACTCCTACGGAACATTATCTTGTATTAATGATATACTTATGTAATAATACAATCCATAATAATATGTATCTATATATTAAAAATAAATATGAGTGATTCCATCAGTCTTTAGCCATCCGTATTTTATTTGCTGTGCTATGTAAATTCGGCCGTTTTTATTTTAAACACAGAAATCCCGAGGATGGTGCATCGTACCAAAAATTATAAAAAATGAAAGTTTTGTGTTTTTTTTATCTACATATAATAAAAAAATATTAAAAATTTTTTTGAGTAATCTTAACCTGTTTTAAAAAAAAAAAATACACAAAATGTTTTTTTCCTGACCAAAGCCCCATCGATATCGGTTACGGAATTTTTTAAATATTCCGTAGACAAAATATAAATTTTGCGCAAAATTGCAAATAAGGAAATCCGGCTGTTTATTAGTCAAACTCTTTTTTAATTTATAAGGACACTAATTTTTGTTAAATGTCTTAAACAAAAATAAATAATTAAATAAATAAATTCTAATAAATTTAAAAAAAGTAATGCGGGCTTTAAGTCTCCCTAACCCTAAAGATAGTCTCAACCCTGAAAAATACAGAGAGATAGTTTAATCAGAAAAAACAAAAATTAGTGTTCCTTTAATTAAAAAAATTTAGAATGTCCCAATTTGTAATTTTGCACAAAATTAATATTCTGTCTACAGAATTTTAAAAAAATCCATATTACCGATATCGATGGGGCTTTGATTAGGAAAAAATTGTGTGTATTTCTTTTTTTTTTTTTTGGAAAACAGGTTTAGATTACTCTAAAAAAACACAAAACTTTCATTTTTTATCATTTTTGATACGATGCACTGTCTCGGGGATATCTGTGTTCAAAATTAAAACGACCGAATCCACGTAGCATAGCAAATAAAATGCGGATTGCTAAGGTCTGATGGAATCGCTCATATACATATAACGTTTTACTTCGGGATTCGCTCAATATACATATACATATAAACAAATTGCCATATGATTCCTATGAATGAATAAATCAGAGGGTGAAGGATCAATTTGTTTAAGAAAGACTTGTAACCCACATGGTCAATTCATAGGAATGAGCAAATTTAAATCGACTAAAGAATAAGAGGAAAGGATGTAGATAAAGATTATTTTATAAAATAGTCTTTTTGACGTGTTTGTTATAACTGGTATTTATTTTGCCGTAGATAACTGATATGGTGATACCGAGAATGCACGTGACGGTGAGCCTCGGTCTAGCTACATGGATCCTCCTAGTACTGGCGACGTTGACACCAATTTTTGCTCGGGGTGAACCGGATCCAATGGCAAGGCCCACAAGGCCCAAAGTCTTTACCAGTCCTGAGGAATTGAGAAGATACTTAGACCTGGTCAGGGACTATTATTCCTTGAATGGGAAAGCCAGGTGCGTATAGATAAACCTTCATTGCTACTGTGGCATCCCTAAAAGTATGTTTTATCTAATACAATTCAAATATTATCCCTTTCTAAGGTATGGAAAGAGATCCCAGGCTGTGACGTCACCTCGAATCATCGATTATCCTTGGGACGCTTTGCGCACAATTCTAACAGTGAATCAACAGGCTCAACGCAATAAGCAAGAGGAACAAAACAAAGAAGAGAAAGAAGAACGCGAGAGACAGGAGAACCTGCACAATCAATTTGGCCAGGGTGGCGAAATCAGGCAAATTCAAGATTCAGTGTCACAGCCTTCGTATCTCTACGATATGATGGCCAAATATTATGATGAGATGCAATAAAAAATACACCCGCGCAACTTCACCCTTGTATGTAACGGAGAGATGCATAGTTGTTACCTGAATAGATCATGTACATTTACTTCGGTTTAAAAAAACTGATCCACGAGCAAATTGACATCTACATAACCTAAAAACCCGAATCTTATCTTCATGTTGACCCTGGTTATTATATCCATTATTAATACAATTATCATCGTGATCAGTTGTAGAGACGCAAGATAGATAGATAGATAGATAGAGAGAGAGACAGAGAGAGAGAGAGAGAGAGAGTGAGAGAGAGAGTAGTGGAGGGGAAACCCTGAGAGCCAAAATAAAGGAACAGCATAGTCATTCAAAAATAATCACCATACATATTGTGTATACGCTAACCAAGAGAGATGTGAAAAATAAAAAAAATGAGCATTCGCTTAATTGATTTATTTCTTATTTAATACCGTTTTTATTGATATTGTTTTTGTAATACTTATTATCATATCTTTAATTATTGTACATTGCGTTATGATATGTCAGGAGAACTTCCAATCTATATTTTGTTTTATAATTTAGTTGGTGAACCTTTCATCTTTTTCAAGGATGGTGCAGGTAATTAAGATATCTAACTGTGACGATTACTCTGCTCTAGGGTGAGCAGTTATTTGGTCTAACCGTCAGACAGGTATTAATTTCAAATACATGATAATGATTTATTTTATAGAGAAATCAATTACAAACATAAATAATTATTATATTAAATTAGTCACAGCTACACAGTACAAATAAATACTAAATCGAAAGTACTTATGCTTCACAACGTATAATTCTTTTATTATACAATTTTAGTATCGTTTTTATACAATACATGATTATAGGCTCCCTGAAACTAATTCGTCCTTGTGCCCACCGACCACTCTGAAATCTTCTTCTAATATTCCATACCTCTATTGAATCCTGCAAATTTAGGGTTCAAGCGGCGATTTACACTTCTCTCTTTTCTTGCAGAATCAGTTTCAACTGCGACAGTAGTGGATCCTTCGCAGTTTGCATCACTAGGATAAGTGCAGGTTTTTAGAGACTGACTAAAGTGAAGATTGGATGGGCAATTATATTCATAGGCTACGCCATTACTGCATTTACAGAATTTAGAACAGTCGGTGTTTGGTAGAAGTACGGTGTATGTTACAGGGTCTTTTGAAGGACAAGTACCCACGCAGGAGGAAGGGCTGGGAGTACTTGTGCCATTGGAATTTTCACCTGGTGAGTCGAAGTCATTGGTAACGATTGCAGTGGTATCAGTCGTTGCACTAGTGTTATCACTTTGAGTAGAATCGCTCGAACTTGACTCATCTTGGGTCGTAATTTCTTCTGTAGAGGCTTCTGCGGATGCAGTTGTGGAATCATCAGAAACTGCAGTTGTGGAATCATCAGGGACTGCAGTTGTGGAATCATCAGCGACTGCAGTTGTGGAATCATCAGCGGCTGCAGTTGTGGAATTGTCAGCGACTGCAGTTGTGGAATCATCAGCGGCTGCAGTTGTGGAATTGTCAGCGACTGCAGTTGTGGAATCATCAGGGACGGCAGTTGTGGAATCATCAGCAGCAGCAGTTGTGGAATCATCAGCGACTGCAGTTGTGGAATCATCAGCGGCTGCAGTTGTGGAATTGTCAGCGACTGCAGT